>JAATLQ010038522.1:0-30841 GCA_013421005.1 Heliconius erato x Heliconius himera | reverse complement strand
ATTATCTTTATTTTTTAATTGGCTTTATTATATGTAATTGCTTATTGCTAATAAGTGATATGTATCATCTAATAACTATACTTCACACTAATTTCCTTACAATAAGGGCCGTTGCCGATAAGCAACTGCCCTCGATTGACTTTTTTTTTTTTTTTTTCGAATGGACTTTAATGCTGTTGACCTGGAATGGTCTTGACAGCGTCACCGGGCTGGGAGGGGCGAGTGTAGCTCGCCCCTAAACCCCTCGATTGACACAATTCCACTGGTTTTATAGTTACTTTCACCCAAATCTACCCTCTTTTACACTAATACGCTAAATTACTAATTTTCACTCTAGTTTAATGTGTCGTTTGAAGGTTATAAAGAATCGTTCGAAAACGATCGAAAGAACCGGTCGAATCGTCAAGAACAGCGTACACGATTTTTTCTGATTGTTCACATACAATTTTTCACTTTCCTACAGTGATAGAGCCAACTCCATCTTTCACTTTTAAAAAATCTTACACAAAAATATAATATTAAAAATTAAATATGTAAGGCGAATTTAGAGTCTACATTGTACATTGTAGTCCGGTTGTCTAAAAGTAGTATAAACTAGTTCAGTCCAAGCAGATGATTCGCCGCGCTTGATGGCTGACGACACATCTACATTATACATATATGAACAGTAAACACTCACACAAATGCAAAGCTCAGCTTAGTCCTTGCCGACGGTATGTAATATGTATAGACTATAGACATGACCGGAACGTTATGTATCGATTGGTATGCAATTCACACTGAAACGAAAGATTATATTTGAAATAAATATTTAAAACATAGTGCTTGTTCTCGCTATCTCTTTTCAATATGTGAAGTGGAAAAGAGAGTTTAAGATATACGCTCAAAAATACACTGCTAAATAACAATTGTGTTTCTTATATTTTATGAAGGTCAGAACACTGAAGGATTTATGGCTGTATGGAGATATTTAACAAAAGTGACCACAAATCTTAACGTTCAATTAGGCCAGAAGAGGATATTAATATTGCTGAAATATGGTATTAAGTTACATTGAGTTATGACGGTTGCACAACTGAGGAGATTAAAGTGTTGTAAGTTTAGTATGAAGATCCGAATGTAAATAAAGGAATTATACTTTGTGATTTATCTTAAGGACATGAGTTTTGGATGAGGAAATCGAACCTTCAAGCATTATGTTCTTCAACAATCAGACACTATATATACTATAAGAGAAATGGTCAAGTGCGAGTTGCGCGGGAGTTGACAAACTTAAGACTGCGAAGTTTAAAAATATTTTTTCTTTTATATATCAATTTTAAGAACTCTCTACTGCAAGTTCAACAAGTATAGGTCGATAAAAAGTGCCCTGTATATTTTGATAGGACGACTACTTTAGTATATTATTATATGACGACGGCTTTAGCAGGTACAAAATGCATCGCCTAAAAGTTATATGCTTCAAGAAACAGTAAACTTGAATATTTAATATTAATTTTTTTTAATTCTAATATTTCTACCAGTTCTTCATGAAAAGTATATTGACAGATAGACAGACAACAAAGTTCTTTCATAAGGTTTCATCTTTTTTTGAAGTAGGGAACCCTAATTAAGTATACATAAAAAATGGGAGGTATATTGTGCACGTCGAATTTCATTTGTTCTTTTATCTTCAGATATAGTACTAGAGATTAATTCAGACTAGTTGAGTCAGCGCGTGACTCACCGATACTGCTTACTCGGAACACCGGGACGACCTATAACGCTGTACCAGACGTGAATAAGCGAAAAAAATAAATTTCCAGACGACATGTGGCCAGATTTAATCCTGTATTAGACGGAGAATAGTAAAAAATGGACACTCTTTTTAATTTTTTTACGGATCTTGGGTTTTAAATGGACTGATTTAGTGTGAGTGCTAGTGCTCTGTTATATTTGATGCCAAAACAAAAATATAAATGCGTAGTATAACTAGCTGATACTTACATTACATATATATGTTTTGTTTTATTAGATTCACGCTGTATCCCAAATATAGCAGGGTAGGCAGAGGGAACCTAGTGTTGAGACACTCTATACTCCACTTCACGGACGACTTCACAGTTACATATCGAGGTAGCGTAATCATTTCGGCTATTTTACAAATACTAAAAGAAGTAGATGTATAACAATTGTGAGAGTAATAGGATAAATATTACTGATATATATAAGTTTATTTATCGTTAAGCAAAAAATATGTTCTCCTTGGAAGATTATTCTTTATTTATTTAACTGATTCTTTCTTCCAAAGGCACTATTCTATACCAAAAGATAAAAAATAACAACATATAATTGTATTTAATTTAATACTTTGAGGCCAGTCGTGGCGCAGCGGCACGAAGTGTGACTAAACGCGTAATCTGGACTGGTTGTGGGTTCGATCCCCACTCGAGGAAATGAAATATTTACTTAAATTTATATTTCCATTTATTCGCTCTGGTGTCGAGGCTAAGCGCGGCATTGAGTTCTGCCACTCAACACGCAATGCCTCCAGAATTCGGCAGAAAGTGGGGAACGAAGTGTCTTAACACTAGGTTCCCTTTGCCTACCCTGCTGTGTGCGGGATACAGCGTGAAGCTGATTTATTTAATTCAATACTAGATACAGTTCTATAAATTTTTAATTGCAATCTTTACTCGGAGAGGTTCACAGCAGCTGGTAATTATTTAGACATTATTCACTATTTTAATTGATAGGAACGTGAATCACTTTAGTTATATTGGTATCCTCATTTTATTTTAAGTTTGTGGGTATATTCCATGTGGGAGTCATAATATTTCGTTTACGACCGTTTTAAAGAGTTATCAAGAGATTATTGAATGGTTCAAATAATAATCTATTATGTTAAACACATCCATACATGTTTTTTTTTTGTGTCACGCCTTATCCCGCACACAGCAGAAGGGGCAGAGAGAACCTCAGTTACCCATTTACTTGAGTAGTAATCGAACCCACATCTTGTCGCGCTTACAGTTACGCGCCACAACTAGCTACTAATCATATTGTGCAAATACACATCCCTACTAATAATTTTATGTTTTGGTATTTTGTTCAATCAAAGTTGTTGTTTTTAATTGTTCTCATTATTTAACATTTAACAAAAACAATACAGCTTATTCCAATTATTTTTTATTTGTCATTTAACTGATAAAAAATAATAATAATTAAAACAGCGACTCAGAGAGTTCTTCTGATAAACAAACGAAAAAAAAACCTTAATTCTTAATTCCAAATTTTCACATATTTCCTCATTGAATAATAATTAAGATATATTATATCTGTTTTTGTCATTAATTTTTTTTAAACACATTTTATTTCAAATTTTTTATTATATTTTACACTACAGGTTGATAAGATGAACAAAATATTAAGTTGCTATAAATCTACTTGAGTGCTATCTATTACCAACTCAATCACAAGAAACCGACTACGGTAATAAAAGTCGAATTTATCATCAAAATTTAAGCATTAGGTTTAAAATAGTCGTAAATTAAGAATTAAGACGGTGTATTTAGGTAACTGTTTACATCAACTAATACATGTTAATACTCTAAATATGCATACTTATAGATATTGGAAGTTAGTAAATAAATGACTTATCTACTACAGCTTCACGCTGTGTTTCCCATAGTAGGGAAACCTATTGCTGAAACACTCCGTTTCCTACTTTCACATCTACCAGAGCGAAGAAAACGAAAATAACTTAAATTTAGCTATCGTCCGGGTGTGGATCGAACCCACGACCATGGTGTATCAGACCAATCAGACCCTGCATTGCTCCACTATAACCTCTTATTATAATTTAAAACGTATTCAACAATTCTTAAATCTCTTATTACAAATATACTATACAAAAAAAAAACTTTTTATATAACTAAATCAAATTCGATTCTAAAAATTAAAATACTAAACTCTTAATATTTTAAGGTAATCAGTATCAAGATTACCTTTTCTAATAAGCAGTAATGGCACTGGCTGCTTTTATTGATGTAGAGCGCCGACGAGCGCTGGTGGCGAAACTAATGCGCTTGAAATAGTTCCATGCACCTTTTTAATCTAGTACCTGAAGCCCGGAAACCTGGTGGAAAATAGACTACGAGATATTTTTGTATATTACTGCAACGTGGCCTAAATTGTGGTTATTAGAGAAATTGTTAAGAAATATATTAAATATTATATTTTTGTTTAGTTTAGAGGCCAGTCGTGGCGCAGTGGTAGTAGCGTGTGACTGTAAGAGCGACGGTTGTGGGTTCTCAATTCGCATTTGGGGGAATCAATTGTTTTATTTCCACGCTCTGGTTCACCGACGTTGAGTTCACCTACTCAACACGCAATGCCGTCCGGCGGGAAGAGCCAACGGAGTGTCTTTAGGTTCCCTCTGCTGCCTCTGCTATAGATGGGATACAGCATGAAGCTGAGAAATATTTTTAGTTTAAAGTATATGTGTGTAGGTTTACTTTTTTCAACATCAACTTTTAATAATTAAAACACAGTTAATATCACCAATTTAAGTCTAGTTATTGCTAACCCTTGAAAGTAGTTATTGCATATATGTAAACAGTACTATAGACTACTACTAATATGTCCTTATAAAAATTATATATTTATTTATTTTTGCTCTAGAAGTGGTAGCTATAATCTAATGTGATTTAAATAAAATCAGCTTCACGCTGTATCCCGCACACAGCAGGATAGGCAGAGGGAACCTAGTGTTAAGACACTCCGTTCCTCACTTTCTGCTGGATTCTGGAGGCATTACGTGTTGAGTAGCAGAACTTTGCCTCGACACCAGAGCAAAAAAAAGGAAATATAAATTTAAATAAATATTTCATATCCACGAATGGGGATCGAACCCACAACCAGTCGGTTTACAGTCACACTTTGTGCCCCTAAGCCACGACTGGCCTCTTAATTAAAATCAATCTATATTTATATCATTTTGCCTTCCATATACATATATATTATCACTTATACTATAAATATAGCATCAACACTAGGAAGCCAAATGACAATATTTTTTTATAAAGGGGTATATAAGAATATTGTCAATTTTACAGGGATGATATGGTTAAGTAATAAACGTCGGCCATAAATGGATGTAGGGCGACGTGTGTCAAAATAAAGTAAATTGGATATATATACCCTGTCGCGATCTACAAAATTATTATTTTTTTGCTAGCGTTACGCTGTATCCCGGACACAGCAGGGTAAGCAGAGGGAACCTAGTAATAAGAAACTCAGTTCCCAATTTTCTGCCGATTTCTGGAACTCAGCGCCGCGCTTTGCCTCGACATCAGAGCGAAGAAATAAAAATATACATTTTAATAAATATTTAATTTTCTCGAATGGGAATCGAACCCACAACCTGTTACATTTATAGACATATTTTATGTCCCAAGCGCCACGACTGGCCTTCTAAAAATAAAATTATTCTTAATTATAATTATAATCATAATCTTAGAAGATTATAATTATAATCTTAATCTTAATTTAAAGAAAATTTTATTCATTAAAATAAGGTTTTATCAGTTAGTTAAGCAACGTCCGCTTCTAATATAATAAGCTTATCCATAATTAATTAATAAATAATTAAAGACAGACGTCTACCATTTTTTGCGTAATATATAAGTTTTTTTCTACGGTCAGCATTTAAAATGAGTTATTCTTGCTCTATATATTTCATTTTTTATTAGGTTTGAATAAATCTAATTAGGAACAAAGTATATTTAACGCAACAGTTGTGGTTTCGATTCCCACTCGAGGAAAAGAATTATTATTTCTGTCTGATAACAAGGCAAAGCGCGGCGTTGAGTTCCACCACTCAACACGTAATGCCTCGAAGAAGAGACATAGCTTGAAACTAACCCAAAGAAACAAGGTTATAATATTCTAAGAATAAGATTAACTTTTGCATACTTTTTTGTTTCATCCAATAAAGTAACTGTCACGCGTGTCACATACAAAAGATCTAAAACGGTAGGTCAAGTGCTGGTTTCCCGGAGGTGAGGTTTTGACAAAAGGAATATTTTTTTAATTAATAAGTACGTGACACTGGGGTGAAAGGGTGTGAATGGCGCTTTGGTGGGAAAAAGAAATGCCAATTAAAACTATTTCTAGATTTGCACAGTTTGTCGTAGAGTAAAAAAATTTTTAGGAAAGTATATACGTATATATATTTTATATTTTCATAATTTTGTAGAAAATTCTAGTTGAATTTAATATTACCAGTCAATTTTTCATTGCGATTGTTTTTATTTAATAAAATATATTAGTCATTATTTGTGTCTCACAACACATCTATCTACAACTATTAAGATATTTCCTATAAATGACAAAGAAAACCACATTTTATCGATTAAAAAGCACTCAATTAGCGTAAAACACTGTGCTATTCTTCAATTTTCCTGTTATCCCTAGCACTTCTCCAATTCAGACAAGGGCTTTTGTGGAACTTCGAGCTTTCCGCTTAGTCAGAGGAGCGCGAGCGCACCGGCCGCGCGTGTCGCGACTAAACGTATATATGGGACGCTATATCAATAGACGCGAGTGGTATTCATTAGTGATTGAGCAAAATTATTTTTTTTTAGTCCATACAGATATTTAAAAAAAAAACTATTATTTACTTTTTTTTAATTTTTTTTTGTATATGTATGTGATTTTGATGGCAGCGTTAATTATAGAAATATCTATATATTATATATTTTAATTAATATTATAAAAATAAGCTTAGAGTAATAAATTTAATAACTGCATCAAATGAAACGATCATATAAAAGTCTTTAAATAAATTAAAAACGGCAGATCGTGAGTGCGTTCGGACGATTTATTGTAACGTCTTTCGGGATCTTCTTTTTGTAGTGTAATTCCAAACTGTTTTTTTTTTAATTAACAACTAACAAAATGCAGTGCTCTTATAAATATTATGGGTTTTTTTGTGGTTTATTTTGGCTTTTGTGGTTATGTTGTGCAACATGTTATAAATGTTTTTATGTTCAAGGTTCAAAACGAATTCTTAGATTCATTTCTTAGAAATTTTACTACAATTGCAATAATTATCTTTCATAATTTACTTTTAATATAATTTATGTTTTGCTATCTTTTTTTTTAATCTTTTCGTTTTGCGAAATGTGTGGTAGGCCAAGTGAAAATATATACTGTTATCCACTTTCCGTCAAAACAAAGACTGAGATAACGCGATATATATCGAAAGTAAACAAAATAAATACATATATAACTACTTGAGGCCAGTCGTGGTGCAGCAGCACGAAGTGTGACTGTAAAATCGACTGGTTGTGGGTTCGATCCCCACTCGAAGAGATGAAATATTTACTTAAATGTATATTTCCATTTCTTCGCTCTGGTGTCGAGGCTAAGCGCGGCGTTGAGTTCTGCCACTCAACACGCAATGCCTCCAGAATTCGGCAGAAAGTGGGGAACGGAGTGTCTTAACACTAGGTTCCCTCTGCCTACCCTGCTGTGTGTGGGATACAGCGTAAAGTTGATTATATAACTACTCGTAACATTTTAAATTAGACTTTAAACATTTCCACAAAAGATATTTATTAAATATCTAAATTTAATTATTGAATAATTTAATTTAAAACACAATAAAATAATAACAAATATCTCATACAAATGCAAACATTAGAGTTGTAGTCGCGATATAGACACCGATCGTTTACCTACATCGAGATCCGAGACTATTTAAAGAGTCGACGGAAATGCTACCACCGTCGAGGACGGAGTTCAGCATATTTTTTGTTTGACTTCTTAACTTCACATGATTTAGGTTTAGCTGTCCAGAATTAATAGATTTTCTTGATCTTAGTTTGTAATTAATTGAATGGGCTATGTTTAACAAATTTATAAATAAGTTAAATTACTGTTGTATGTAAAATGAGACGTTTCAAATTAAATAAATAGTTATCTTTAATACAGTTATTATGATGTCTTACTCATGTTAATCATATTTGAATTTTGTTTAGAGATATTTTATAGCTATTATATCAATTAAGGCCAGTCGTGGCGTAGGGGCACAAAGTGTGACGGTAAACGTGACAGCTTGTGGATTCGATTCCTACTTAGGGTATTGAAATAATTCATATTTTCTAGCGAAGCGCGGCGTTGAGTTCTGCCGTTTAACACGCAAGTTTTCCGAATTCGGGGGAAAATGGGGAACGGAGTGTCTAAGTAATTGCAAGATACAACGTGATATTGAAAAAAACTTCACCAAAATATTTTACTGTCTTGTGATATCAATTCATTTTTTACTTGCCGGTCACTTGACTGAACCTATCGCCGCATATTGTAAACTCTGAGGTGTTTAAAATGAATCAGCTTCACGCTGTATTCCGCACACAGCAGATTAGGCAGAGGGAGGGAACCTAATGTTAAGACACTCCGTTCCCGACTTTCTGCCGAATTCTAGAGGCATTGCGTGTTGAGTGGAGAACTCAACGCCGCGCTTTACCTCGACAGCAAAACGAAGAAATGTAAATATAAATTTAAGTAAATATTTCATCTCCTCGAGTGGGGATCGAACCCACAACCAATTGGTTTTACAGTCACACATTGTGCCCCTGCACGACTGGCCTCAAATTTAAATTGAATTTTAACTGATTTCTTTTACTGTTCTTAATATTTGCTAATATACTTATATTAGCAAACATTAAGATGTTTCATTTATCGATGAATAGCTAAACCACACGTAGAGTAAGACTTCTTTTAACGTACGTTATTTACTGTAATTATCATGTATAGTGATGTTATTGTAGTATCATTAGTATGTGTTGAAACATACATTGAATATCAGAAAGAATGGAAATATGTTGCTTTTTCCAATATATATTTATATAAAGTTTATTGCCTATATAAAAAAAGAGTATATAATAAACAAAATTATTTTAATACTTTCATATTATTCATTCTACTTTACCAGAAAAATATTTTCATAGCATAAAATTCATTGTACAATTTTTCAAGATTTATACAACTAACTCCAAAACTCAAAAAAAGTATACATATAAATAACACAAAGTAAACATACTATCAATATCGTTTTAGAATCAAAACATTTATTTAATTCTCTATATTTAGATACAAACAGAACTCATTAGAGACATCAAAAGAACAATAAATTTGAAATTGTATCTAACAAATCTAAAATAGACTAGATAGTGTACGTAAATTTACGAACAAACATAATTTGTGACGTTCGTATAATAATGTATATACATACATGTACAGCTTCACGCTGTATCCCGCACACATTAGGGTAGGCAGAGGGAACCTAGTGTTAAGACCCTCCGTTCCCCACTTTCTGCTGAATTCTGGAGGCGTTGCGTGTTGAGTGGCAGAACTCAACGCCGCGCTTAACCTCGACACCAGAGCGAAGAAATGGAAATATAAATTTAAGTAAATATTTCAACTCCTCGAGTGAGGATCGAACCCACAACCAGTTGGTTTTACAGTCACACCTCGTGCCGCTGCGCCACGACCGGCCTCTATAATAATGATAATAATGTAGAACATAATAAAACTTGGATAAGTGTCTCTCATAAATCCTTTTATGGTAATTTCACACTATCGCGTTTATCTAATCCTTAAAAGCTGCTTTGTTTCATTTAAAGACCTCAGTGCCCGTGACAGAGTGTGGTAGCTCGTTTATATTTTATGTAAAATTGTCTATTTTAGATCGTAAAAGCACAATTTTAAATAATAAATATAGATTTAAAAAATCCTATGTGATTTTGTAATATTACAGTTAAAATAAAAGTTAAAAATATATATAACTATAATCGTTTTAATAGATTATAATCAAAATTTACTACATACTGTATATTATAGTATACACACGGCATTGTGTAGTATTAGATCAATTAAAATATACACAAATATAAACTTTTTAGGTTCCCTACGCCTTCCTAAACGTAAACGAGCTGTGGTGCGGTCTTTTTTTACTATTGTCACAAGTTCGTTGCTCCGGCGCACCTTCCGCAGTTATAAATACGCACGTCGAAGTTTTGACACGAGTAAACAAACACTGGTCGGATGTGTAACACACCTTTTTATGAGTTTTACGCATCGTTGCGCCATTTTAGCGGTAGCTTTTAATATGTAATATGCCGAAATTTGTTCTATAAATTACCAAATTAATGGAGGTGCTGATAATAATTATTAAATAAAATCAGCTTCAAGCTGTGAGCTGCACACGGTAGGGTAGGCAGAGGGAACCTAGTGTTAGGACACTCCGTTTTCCACTTATAATAATTGTAAAACAAAAGTGAATTAGTTCTTGCAGGTATTTCGCTTCACAAGTAAAAATCCATTTTCAGTAAACATATTACAAAGAAAAAAGTACAGATTATATTAAGAAAATATTGGAATTTGAAAACTAGTAGGTGTCACTTTTAGCTTTGACTGCTTAAAACAGCTCAACGGAGTTCAAAGAGGTGCTAGAAACGCGTCCTCTTCGCTCTTCCTTTGACGTTTTTCTTTTTATAGAGACCATTTTCAACCAGTAACTCTATACAACACACCGTGAACGCTACATAAATAAAAGACAGAGTTTTCTTTTGCGTTTTTGTAGTTTTTATGCAGTAAATATATTTCGTTTTATTTAGAAATTTACTGTTTCTTTAGAAAACGTATAAAAATTTGAACGTAGCGGTCGGTTTCCAGGAGGCGCGGGTTCGAGTCCCGCTAAATTCAAATTTTTATGCGTTTTCTATATAAGTATTTTTCTTTCCTAAATGTGGAATAACACTTTAAAAATGTAAAAAAAATACTGTTTATTATATACTGTTTATTATTATTGTTTAATTGATATCAAATTTCCACTGATATCTTAATTTAACAGGTGCATTGCAATTAAAACAAAGACGGTCACTATGATTTACTTATATTTTTTTAAAAAGATTTGTAAAGCATATTTTTTAACCAATACACTATCTATATATAAAACCGATGAACAATTACTTTATAGTAATATTAATACCAATTTATTATGGGAATATTGGTAATATTCTCAAGATGAAAGATTCAAAATTACCTGATACCCCACGCAGCTTTCATAATTACTATACAAGCCTAAATATCACACAAGTATCGTGGGAGAAACCGAAGTGTAGTTACGATTAGGTAATCGAATTTATTACTTTTGTTCTGTATCTACTGCATTTAGATTGTTCTTTTCTTTTGAATAAAAAACTAGGTTAAAATATGGTAGAATAGATATGATGGCCATAGATATTTTATTTTTAAAGTTGTTGCATACTTTCGCTAACTTATTATTTTTATTTTAATACAAATGTAATGTAATTAAATTAAAAACTAAATCAGCTTCACGCTGTATCCCGCACACAGCAGGGTAGGCAAAGAGCTTAACTAACCTAACCTAGCGTTAAGACACTCCGTTCCCCACTTTCTGCCGAATTCTGGAGGCATTGCGTGTTGAATGGCAGAACTCAACGCCGCGCTTAACCTCTCGACACCAGAGCGAAGAAATGGAAATATACATTTATGTTAATATTTCATCTCCTCGAGTGGGGATCGAACCCACAACCAGTCGGTTGTTACAGTCACATCTTGTGCCGCTGCACCACGACTGGTCTCAAAAAGTATTAGTAATATTAAATACACGCATGTAGTAAAACTCTTATCTTATCAACTGTTGTTATATTGCACTTAAGCAAAGTCACAGCCATAACCAACCGAACAAAGAACCTCAAAATCAATGTTAACACGCCTAAACACGTGAGTTAAAACTAATAAACATAAAATCGTATTCCCACCCACTAAACGGTACTAAGTCATTGTTTTAAGCATATCCGCTAGTACATTTCAATATAAACGTGAGTACGGCGCCTACACGAAAATTATTCATATGTAATTATAGGCACAATAGGCGTTTTGCTATTCTATTATAAAGAGATGTGGTGTTTGATTACCTTTTGTTAAGAACTAGTTTCTATTTTTTTATTTTTTTTATTTTGTTAAGACACTCGACGAGTTAAGACACTTCGTTCCCCACTTTCCGCCAATTTCTGGAAGCATTGAATGGCGGAACTAAACGCCGCGCTTTCCCCTCGACACCAGAGCGAAGAAATGGAAATATAAATGTACCAGTAGATTTACAGGCATACTTTGTGCCCCTGCGCCACGGCTGGCCTCTACTAGTACTACTATTACTAGTTTCTATTTTTGATTTTAATTGGATTATAATTTAAATAAAATTTATATAAATTAAATATTGATTTTGATTGATTGTGGGTTCGATTCCCATTCGAGGAAATTAAATATTTACTTATTAATATTTTCATTTCTTCGCTTTAGTGTCGAGGTACAGCGCGGTGTTGAATTCCGCCACTCAACACGTAATGCTTCTATAATAAGCAGAAAATGAGTCTCTCTACCTATTCTGCTACATGCGAGATACAGCGTGAAGCTGAAAAAAAAAACAGTAATATTTCTTAATTACATAAATTATAAAGCATTAGATATGGCAACAAAACTGCTCTACATTTTCACGCAAAAACCATTAAATCCCCATGCCTCCTCTGGGGGGTCTATCCCGTATCTCGTACCACACGACTCGTGACGCAGACCCGTGGGCGGAGGCGCCGCCAATAGCTCGAGTAAATATTCTTAGAAGACTTTATCGTATGCGTTCCCATTCATACGTGGACCATGACGCACGTTTTTACTATATGTGAGTGACGGATCTCTCTTAGACACTCAAACCACAGACAGATCAGTCAATACTGGTTTTAGTATATCAACTAGTATATAAATACGATTTAGAATAAGCTTACTGACTGAAGTAAACAGATTTGTGTTGGTAATCGACCAGGAAAATCATTTATTAATAATAAACTCTCGTAAATGCGTGTGTATGAGGTTAGAGTGTCGCAGTGGAACAAGTGGGTGTAAAAGTGACGGTGGTGGGTTTGATTCCAATTTCGTTTTGGGTCTGAATTATTATTTATTAATATTTTCATTCGACACCAGAGTGAAGAAATGAAAATATTAATTATTTCACTTCCTCGAGTGGACATCGAACCCATAACTTATCACGTTTACAGTCACACACTTGTGCCCTTGCGCCACGACTGGCCTCAAAAAATATTGTAAAAAAATAATTTTGCTCAGCAATTGTTGCAACACCAGCTTGTGGACACGATGTTTATTTATTTATTAAGGAAAATAGTGATAAAAATGTGCTTGTGACAAAATGATACCAACTTGCATACGAGCCCCCCGTTCCATACAGGGCTCGACTGATGACGTCACGCGACAAACGCGGTCCATTGTCCAGGTAAAGTAAAATATTGTTACGTTAAATCTTCTTTAACAATATTAACTTTAACAGTATTCGTATGTGTATAATAAACGTTATTTGTATATTTTAACATTTTTACTGATTTAAAGGTACATATTATGTAGATATAAGTGTGTGATGTAAGCAACAATTTATTTTTTTGAAATTAATTAAACTTAGCGTCAGAGAACACGGAGCACCAAACGCCAGGATCTCTGCATAGCTCTTTCTCCTCATCCACTGTCATCAACCCCTTGATACATGCCCTCCGGGAGGTCCTTCCGCTTTTTAGATGACCTTCCTCCAGTATCTTTGATACCTACAGTAGGATCAGATAGGACTAGAGATCAGTTGAGCTTCGAAAACCAGTATCAAAGATATTCCTACCTCTGTACTCTGTACCGGTCAGTTTTCTTTCATTATTCTTTTTTGCCATTCTTTGCTCACTCGTTCGTTCGAAGTGCCCAAGTCAACTGAGTACGTTCTTCTTCCTTGTCACTGAAATTTTAAAATAATATTTAGATATCCAATATATTTATAAAGAGTTGCAACATAAACCTGCCATCATAGTTTCTTCAGAGATCCTGAGGTCTAACATAAGGTGATTTAAATATCACAGCTAAGCCAGTAGGTTATCACATCAGATCTTTAAAAAATAGAAAGAATCGATTTTGAGAGAGATTTACAAGAAAGAAAGATTGTTATAATTTTTTTTTAATTCTGTACTTGTGAGTGAGTATCAATGGCCTACAAAATACATGTAAAGAAGATGCTTATTTAAAATATATAGGTGACGGTATCAACCTTTCAGCGAATTTACTTAGGCAACAAACCATTATTCTAGTTGGCAATTCGCCATGGTGACTTCACAACAGGTACCTACTACTAATATAATATCGAGAATAATGTAACGAACGTGTCACTAAATATTATGAGAAATGAAATGCATTAATATAAAATACTTCATTGTTATGATTTTGGGAAACATGAGAAATTCAGTATTATTATTTTTCTAACGTTGTAGTGTTAATTTACCATTTTTATGGTTCCATACCTTTTAAGAAAAAAAGAAACGCTTATAAGAACATTTTGGTGTCTGTCTGTCTATAAATACCTTTTATCTCAAGAACGCTTGGAGATATCGAGTTGAAAGTGAGTGAAAAACGCGTATTTCGACGCTATGAAGAAAATCAAAATGAATAGGGTGCTTCTGGTTGACCAAGAGCTATGAAATTTGGCACCTAGCATCTACAAATAGTACTACTTAATTAAAAAAAAATAATCTGAAAACTATTTGTGGTTAAATCCTAAATAATAAGTCTTAAAAGGGGGGCAAAGGGGGGGTATTAAAGCCGCTAGCTAGTTCAAGTGAAATATTAGATAAAAGGGCTTGGGCTAAACTAAGCTTGAATTACAGAAATAACTCGAGACCAATTTGTGTACGGAGCCCTCCGGACCTTGTCCGGTTTTTTATAATATAATTTAATTTTTATTTCTCACTTTTAGAACTGTGTGAAGCAAAGCGTGGTGTTCGATTTAAGACACTTAACACGCAACACCTCAAACCACTACCACAACCTTAAGCCCAACCTAAGGCAGACAGTAAAGTGTCCAGACACTAACTCTGTCTAAAAAGTAAAAAGAAATAATTCCGTTTCCTTTATTACATCACATTTACAAGATCGTCTAGTATATTTCCAAATTCAATACGTTGCCGTTAAACCGTCCGCCTAGAGATATTAAAAGCTTGCGACCTCATTTCCATTCCAGATTTGCGTTTAACGTTCGTTCATTTGTTTTGTATTTACGTTTGGTGTACGGTACGTAAGCCCGTTTGTTTCATGTGTTGGTGTTGTTAAATCGTGAAAAATATAGTATTGTGCTTCTGATTTTGAAGTAGATTTTATTTTTTTACCGACTTAGATTTTCATAATCTTCAGATGTATGTATTATAGAGTAGAAGCCATTGGTGCACCAGCTTAAACGCGATAGGTTGTGGGTTCGATTCCCACTCGAGGAAATAAAATGTTTAACGTATCCTTTTCTCCATTCTGGTTTCAAGGCAAAGCGTGGCGTTGAGATCCGCCACTGAACATGGAATGCTTCTTGGATTCGGTGGCAAGTGGAGAGCGAAGTGTCTTATCAATAGGCTCTCTCTCTCTAGTGCTAGACATTTCTCTCTCTATTTCTTGTCCAATTTAGATACCGTACCGTACCGTATGCATGATGGGCAACGCTTCGCAACTCTGCACGTCTACGCATATAAAAATGAACTCACATGAACATCGAACCCGTAACCATCACGATTACAACCAAACAAACCAAACTAAGCTACATAGATATGCTGTAACTTTCAACAAACACTAAAGTTCAAATGGTATACGGAAGGAAGTAAATTCTACAAAGTGTGAACCGGTTTATAGTGACACTACCAGTGTTAGCACAAATTAGTCGTAAATTACGATTAATGAGGAGGAACTGTTGGAAGCATTAAGTATCCACATGGTCTCTGTTATTTCCTTAACAGATTAAAATACTTATGCTTTAAAATATATTATTTGAAACACCCTTTGATTCCATATGGATAGATTTAGTTATGTACTGGCAACCCATTACGGCTTCGCCCGCTTATAATAGGTTACTTTTTTGTCATATGATTTACTTTTGTGATATAATATGATATAATATTATCATTTTAAAGACAACATGGAAACCTAAAGTGTCAGCTAATTAAATAATAGCAGAAATTTTATGCAATATTTTCCCATGCAATAATTGATATTAACATACCTTTTTTATTAATGACCCGATTTTAAATAAAACTAACAATAAATGTTAAGGGAAATTTGTCAAAATATAATAGTGAAAATTGCATTTAAATCGGTAAAGACATTTCTGTGATAAGCGTACAGACAAACAGAAAAAAAAATTTTTGGTTTGTATTATATTATTACCTTCCTCAATAGTGGATTTTCTTATAAATATATCTTCCATATACAAGCAGTTCTACAGCTATATTATATGTATATATATTATTGCTGATTTATTAATATGAGATTATCGCGCTATTCGCACTCAATTTGTGTAAGCTTCTAAACCACCCTGAACCTATTACAGCGTATTATTATCTATGAATTTCCAAAGAGCTTAACTGAAAAGAGCTATTAATATTATTGACACGGATGAAGTCAAATTTCAACATTTCTCCTATATACCGCACGTCAGGGTAAGCAGAGAAAACCGAATATTAAAATACTCCGTTCTCTACTTTCCACTCGCACTCCAGAATGGAGTATGGAATGGCGAAGATTAATGCCGCACTATGTAAAATCTAAATTAAAAATCAGCTTCACGATGTATTCCGCACACAGCAGGGTAGGCAGAGGAAGTTTTGGAGGCATTGCGTGCTGAGTGGCGGAACTCAACGCCGCGCTTTGCCTCGACTCAAGAGCGAAGGAAGGATTGAAGAATAGAAGGATATTGAGGACCATTTGTTTATTTTGGGCTGCTGTTTCAGTGGTGAATTTACAATACAATTAGATTGTTAGCAAAAATAAACGTATGCCTGAAGCAAATATAAATTATGTTGTTATCATTTATGTAAAATAACTTTTAAAATTGGATTGGATAAAATTTTCGTATTAAAATGTAATAAAATCAGCCTTACGCTGTATCCCGCACACAGCAGGGTAGGCAGAGGGAACCTAGTGTTAAGACACTCTGTTCCCCAATTTCTGCCAAATTCTGGAGGCATTGCGTGTTGAGTGGCAGAGCTCAACGTCGCGCTTTGCCTCGGAACCAGAGCAAAGAAATGAAAATATAAATGTTAATAAATATTCCACCTCTTCGAGTGGGAATCGAACCCACAACCAGCCGATTTTGCAGTCGCACTTTGTGCCCCGGCGCCACGACTAGCCTCAATCACATATTATACATACATTATGTTAAACTGTCGTTGCAGTTGATATGTTGATTAAATTAGGAAACGTTTCTCGAGAGTATATATTGGTATATATTGGTAAAGTTCACTTACGAATCCATATACTCTTATGTACATTTATTTTCCAGTTTCAGCTCCCAGTTTAGTTCGACTATGACCACATGATCGAACTAAATTAGTAGTATATAATGAAACTAATATATACAGGATGGAAGAGGCAGCGCTCCATTTACGGAAACAGCATATAGGGTAAAATATTTCAAACCTATACCTAAACAAATTAATCAAGATGCCTCAACAGTTTGGACGTAGGATTATTTTTCATTTGACGAATTTTATCCATATCTGTATTTCGTGTGACGCGATTACGTATAGATCCCAATAACATAAACACTTACTACTACAAAAATACTACGAAAGGTTAAACAACTTTGAGCTTTATCGCCAATACATACGACTCGATTTAATGTGGTGCTGACACTATACAGATAGTACAACAAAATTATATCTTCGATTGGTTACGATAGCTAAATAATTTAATAAATATTTTAATAATATAATACGGTATACGTCGATTATATTTTTTTATACTGCCATATTCCACAGAGAATGTGAAAATTCAATATAACATAAACGATCACTGCATTTTTGAATTTACAATTTAAAATTAGTATTCTGTACTCGCTCGATTATCCAATTAGTAATATTTTTTATGGAAATACACTTTTAGTTAAAAACTTGTTATAAATAAATTCATTGATTTTGAAATTATTTAATTTATACTCTCCACATCTATTAAAATTATTTTTGAAGAGGTTTTATCTTAATTAAGCCATTTAATGTAAAAAAGATGTCGTGTGCACAGATAATATCGAAATTTGTCAGAATTCAGAGGTCAAAGACATGCAAACTGTTTTATTGATTACCTACAAACGCTATGAGTTTATATTGACCCAATTGTTTATAGGTAGACTAATATCTATAATTGTATTTAAATTTGTCGGTTAAGTTTGTTTGTCATTTTTATTACTTGTGATTTTGTCTCTATTAGAGCACGTTTGAACTTGTTCTTGAAATGAAGTTGTTTTTCATTATGTTTTTTTGTGATGGAAATGCTAAATCTTTATTATTTTATCGAAAAAACAATTATATCAAATTTTAAAATAATTTTGCGTGGCGCAAGGGTACAAAGTGTCACGTGACTGGTTGTGGGTTCGACCTACACTTGAGGAAATAAAATATTTATGTAAATTTATTTCTTCGCTCTGGTTTCAAGGCAAAATGCGGCGTTGAGTTCCGCCTCTCCACACACAATAGCTCCAGATTTCGGCGGAAAGTTGGAAACGGAGCTTCTTAACACTAGGTTCCCTCTGCCTACCCCGCTGTGTGCGTGATACAGCGTGGAGCTGATTTTAAAATAATGTTGCGTAAATAAATAGAAAGTAATGCAAAAATGTTTGTTTTACATATATAAAAGTCATTACTATGTTAGAAAAAACTTAACAATTGTATTTTACTAGTATGTATGTCTAATCATGTAAGAGTTAAAAATTATACATATATTTTTACTAAACTTGAATTTCTACAAATACTTGTTTGGTTTCGTTATCAAAAAACACTTGGTTTCATAAAATATTAGCTGTAAATATAAGGAAACATAAAAATATTATATATTTTCCAATTTGATATTTGAATTCGCATCATTTGATCGTGTCACAAGTTTTTTGTTTAACTTTAACAATAAAACATTAATATTCATCAAAAACACCGCCATTTAAGATATAAATGTCAGGTTTAAAACAGTGTATCGTGTAAAATTTTAATGAAAACAAACCATACACTAAAAATTTTTAAATATAGCCCTTATGCCCTTGCAATAAGAGTTACATTTTGTAAATATTAATATACAGCGTACAGTTGATTCGCTTGGGAAATAAATGATGCTGCATGCTGGATATTGAGGACCATTTGTTTATTTTGGGCCTCAGTTTCAGTGGTGAATTTACAATACAATTAGATTGTTAGCAAAAATAAACGTATGCCTGAAGCAAATATAAATTATGTTGTTATCATTTATGTAAAATATCTTTAACTTATTTTGTGTTAAATTTTCGTATTGAAATATAATAAAATCAGGTTCACGCTGTATCCCGCACTCAGCAGCGTAAACAGAGGGAACCTAGTGTTGAGACACTCCGTTTCCCACTTTCTGCCGAATTCTGGAGGCATTGCGTGTTGAGTGGCAGAACTCAACGACGCGCTTTGCACTCGACACCAGAGCGAAGAAATGGAAATATAAATTTAAGTAAATATTTCATCTCCTGGAGTGGGGATCGAACCCACGACCAGTCAGTTTTACAGTCTCCTGCGCCACGACTGGTCTCTATTGAAATATGTGTGTATATATTGTTAATGACGTCCATCAACTTCATTTGCGCGGATTTTATTCTCACCACACTATTTCTATCAAGTATCAGTTATTATGCTATTAAACGTTATAATAGTTTTTTTAAAAATAAACACACATAACAGCGTAGGCAGAGGGAACCTAATGTTAAGACACTCCGTTCCACATATTCCGCTTAACTCTGAAGGCGTTGCGCGTTGGGTGGCGGTAATCAATGCTGGGCTTTGCCTCGACATTAAAACGAAGAAATGATATTATAAATTTTAATAAATATTTCGTTTCCTCGAGTGGGGATCGAACCCCCAACCAATCGCATTTACGACTGTATACAGTGTAGTGCACTTGCCCTACGAATGTACAATACGTTCTTTATAAAAAATTTATAAACTCTGACTCTTTTAGAGAGGTCTTTCTCTGAGATAAGATCTCAGATGATATCATCTTCGGCATGTTAGAATTATCATATAGAAAAATATATGAAAGCGTTCGATAAAGCGATAGGATATTTCATTTGTTATGGTAATATACTCAAGTAACGTGTCTGTGATATCCATACAATAATATTTCGGCTGTTATTGTAATTTTGAAATGAAACGGTTAAGCCGTTTAATATTATCATAATTTATGTCATTCTTATAGTAATATTGATATTGAATTTAAGAAGTTTAAAATTTGAATATCATTTAATCCATATATATAATTTTTTTTTAATTTAAAAATATAGAGATCAGTCGTGGCGCAGCGGCATGAAGTGTGACTGTAAACGCGGCTGGTTGTGGATTCGATCCCCACTCGAGGAAATGAAATATTTAATTAAATTTATTAAAGTTAAGCGCGGCGTTAAGATCTGCCACTCAACACGCAGAATTCGGCAGAAAGTGGGGAACGGAGTGTCTTAACCCTAGGTTCCCTCGCCCTACCCTGCTGTGTGCGGGATACAGCGTGAAGCAAATTTTTTTTAAATATGTTTATTATAAAGTAAAAAAACACTTGCTCTCACTCACTTTCAAAAATGACAAGTAGTAGATACCTCTTTCATCTAGACACCGATGATTTACGATTTTATTATAAATATAGATAAGTTGTTTTTATGTTCAAAACTATTGAATATATTTAAGGGGAATACGAAAACCAAGCAAGGCTTAAAAGAGGGTTTTAATATTTTTCAAATTAGAAACCTTAAGTGCTTTGCAATCATACATTATATGTATATTAAAAAACAGGAACGTAATACAGTGTATTAAGTTAGTAATTCGATAGTTTAAGCAGGCGAAGCAGCGAGCGGGTCGTTAATATTTAATTTTTACATTTTTTCACTCTGGTGTCGAGACAAAGCGCGGAGTTGAATTCCGCTCTCCAACACGCAATGCCTCCAAAAATCAGCGTAAAGTGGAGAACGAAGTGTCTTACTTAACACAAGGCTACCTTTACCTACCTTGCTACATACAGGATACAGCGTGAAGGTGAAAAAAAAATTAAAATTATATAGAAAGATTACATTGTATTAGGTCCCGTAATGAGAAAAATCAGCGTGTCTAAGACAGACATTTGCGGTAATTTCCCACAAGGCTTCTATTACGATGTTTCCCTTAGGTGAAAATTATGTGGTTTATGAAAGTTCCTTATTGGAAGAAATTGTTTTGCGACCACAATAAATGTTGAAATAAAGGTAAAGCTTAAAAATAACAATATAAAATTATATTTGTGTTTTATTTTGAGCATCTCACGCTTATGAAAGGGAGACAGAGAACTAAAATGTATTACGAATTCAAATTGAAACCCTAGCTATTATATCCAAATGTCACCACATTAGTTTTATAAACAGCTCTCATGTCTGAGATCGATTTTGAAATGCCGTTTTTATTCATAAATGACATATCTGATGTCAGACTTGAGAGCGGTTTATATATACGCGAATTTTTTGGGCATTTCGGAACTTCCGCTTCGGTTTGGATAAATCGGAATTTCCGTTTAATATACCGCTGAATCCGAATTAGATTTCTACACTGTTGTCGTTGAGGTAGCGCGGTAGCTACCATTAAATCATTTCCGTTATACCCTAGTTATAACATTAAGGTTATAAGGGATAACTCTAGTACTCAATTTTCTTTTTTACTTTGTGCACCATAAATTGACGCTCATCCTTGTTCTTCATATGTTTTCTAATAAAAATAAATCAAAATAAATCAGCTTCACGCTGTATCCCGCACACAGCAGGGTAGGCAGAGGGAACCTAGTGTTTTCCGTTCCCCACTTTCTGCTGAATTCTGGAGGCATTGCGTGTTGAGTGCCGCTCACTCAACGCCGCGCTTTGATTCCACACCAAAGCGAAGAAATGGAAATATAAATTTAAGTAAATATTTCATCTCCTCGAGTGGGGATCGAACCCACAACCAGTCGGTTTCTAATAAAAATAAAGCATGAATTTCGTTAGTAGCCGAATTTATTGTTGCAGACGTTAAAATGAATATATTAGATAAATTTAAAATTCTGATAGATATTAATGGTACCCATCCTTCAATTAGCGAATGCGATGAATGAGTAAATTACTCCACACCGAGGTCTGAGTGCCTCCTGCCCTGCACCGGCTCGCGGCGTCGCACTGTCGCGACTCCCCACTTGTCCCCATTCTTCTGCAAATTGACGCGAATATGACTTAATCCTTTTAAGAGTTCATTTCGGTAGATTACGCTCACTAAGTATGAGCTCACGCGTGATAAGTGTTTGTGTGGATATAATACAACAATATCCTATCAATAACCTCTTAAGTGACGGTAATGGGACAACAAAATAAAAATTTGATACGTTTTTCTTTTATGGTTCAGTATTTTCAGACAATGGAATGCAAAAAGCCTGTGGCCACAAGGGAATGACAGCAACACGACGGTTGTAGGTTCGATCCTCACTCGAGAAAGTAAATTGTTATTCATTAATATTTTCATTTCTTCGCTCTGGCCCCAAAAGCCAAAAGCAAAAGCCCTGCATTGATTTCCGCCACCCGCAACGCCTCGAAAAATTTGGCGAAAAGTAGAGAACGGAGTGTCTTAACATTAGAGTCTCTCTGCCTACCCTGCTGTATGCGGGATACAGCGTGAAGCTATATAATTTAATTTTAGTTGTATTTTTATTAAACAATACCCCATCACAATATCACATCGTGAAGACGATAATGGGGCAACAAAATAAAAATCTGATACATTTTACTTTCATGATTCAATATTTTCAGACAATGGAGTGCAAAGAATAGCATTTGATATTATAATGTATTTGCACTCTTTCTATAAAACTCTCATGCAGATATTTACATGGGCCATGTCGTAAAACTTTAAGTAGCAATTTCACATCGTACGAGCTCCGTCTTATCTACCGCTCTTTGTGCGTCAAGATATCTCGGAGAACTTCGATACCTACGGGTGCACCGCAGGTTATTTTTTAGAGATAATTCTTTGAATAAGGAAAAAAATATAAAATCCAACAGGTAGTTTAGCTATTGGATTTTATATTTTTTCCTCCCCATTGTCCTATAGGAGAATAAAAGGAAACTACAATAAAAAATATGAAAGTTAATCAAAATAGTTTTTCATTGTTCGGTTAAGAAGTTGCTTTTTTGTTTTAAATAAAGCTTTAGTAAAACAATAATTATATATTTTAAAGAAATATATAAGTATTTTTTTTTTACAGTTTGACATTTGTATAAAAACTAGCGAACGTCGCAACTTCATTTGCACGGACTTAGGTAGGCAGAGGGAGCATAGAGTTTAGACACTCAGCTCCCTACTTTTCACCGAATTTTGAAGGCTTTGCGTGTTGAGTGGCAGAACTCAATGCCGCACTTTGTCTTAATTTATATTCTTAAATTAAAACTGCCCAGCATACTGAACAATTTTTGTTAAGACGTACTTTCTTACAATTTGGGTACTCGGACTAGATTTTTGTCAGATAATTTTATTTTTAATTTTTATATCGCAATGAGAAATACCTATCACGTTCAGGATCGTATTGTATATGTATAAAGGGACAGTCCACAATTTAAAGAAAAACAGTCAAATGTGAGTCGGGCTCGCCCATCCAAGGTTCCGTAAAAAAATCTGTGTAGGTCATGAGCATAAATGAGAAGTACCTACAACTTATAAAAGTAGACAAGTTGGCGTTAAAATATGAAATGTATTTTTTTTGCCCTATTTCTACTGTATTAAAACAAAATTTTAAAAAATTATACCTTTTCTTTATTAATTTTTGATGTTCTTTTATTATGTAAAATTGTAAAAAAAATAACGAAAATTTTCTTTTAATTAATTTCAGATTTACACGGACTGGGCGAACCACTATTTGGAGCGGGCGCGCTCGCGGCGCCGAGCAGGTACTTCCGGCGGAGGCCTGGCCCGCGATTGTGCCGACGGGTTATTGTTAGCCGATGTGCTGGAAGGCGTCACAGGTCAAAAGGTGCCACGTGCTCATCGCAAACCACGGAATCCTCAACAAATGGTAGGTTTTAATTTTTATTTTAATATTAACATTCTTTTCGTATCTATATATATTTACTTAAAAATAACCAGCCGAATGTAACTGCTTTGCCGTTTTTTTTAATTAATAATGATAAGATTTAGTTTTACGACAAAGGGTTACCTTTAACTTTTCTATTATTTTGTAAACCAAACCAAGAAAAAAATGTATGGAAACATAAAACATAAAAAAACATTATTTATAAGTAGAAATTTTATTTAAAGTAACCAATTGTGTGTCAGATCATTAGCGTTAATGCGAATAATGTTCTTGACACTAATATAAAGAAAGTCTTATCGGTAAAGTGAAACCAAGCTGTTGACTAACCTAGGCGAGTACTTATTTTCTTATTAGGTTTGTTATAAGAAGAAAAGGACATTATAATATTTTAATATTTATGATAGAACCCTGAATCTTTAGAAAAATATATTAGATAAAAAACATATAATAGATAAAAAATAAATGAGGCCAGTCGTGACGCAGTGGTACAAACGTGTGACTTTAAACGTGACTGGTTGGGGGTTCGATTCTGATTAATATTTTCATTTATTCGCTCTGGTGTCGAGGTTAAGCGCAGCGTTGAGTTCCGTTACAAATACACAATGCGTCCAGAATTCGGCGGAAAGCAAAGAGTTAAGTGTCTTAACACTAGGTTCCCCCTGCTTACTCTGCTGTTTGTGAGATACAGCGTGCAGCTAAAAAAAAATAATAACATAGAACTTTTATGTATGTATCGTATCATAAATCTTTAATACTAATTACATATTTCTAAATAACCATTAAATCAATCATAAAACGTCAAACACAACTCATCTAAATATCCGCTTTTATTTGTTTATTATGAAATCTAAATCTAATCGAAAATGAAAGCAACACATGTATATTTATTTGGCTTAAAATAACTATCGGCTTACAAATCATATGGGCAGGTACATCTTTGCCCCGTATATGGTTGTACAGTATGCAACTGAGTAAAGATAAAAAAATGGAAAAGTGCTAAGCCAAAATGAACTATATTACTACGAACGAAAAGGCTAAAATAGAATAATGTATTGAGTTAGTTCTCGTATGTCAGCTAAGATACATTTATAGGATAGGTAGCCCACAAACCCGAATCCTGTAGTAAACCACAGCGCTTCCGGAATGAGTTTCTGTTTGAGAAAGTGCTGATAAGATTTATTGGTGTAGGTATAACATATCATGATAGTTAATAGCTGTAGTCACAGGCACTGACACCAGACAATAATTGAAAAATCTTTACATTTTAAAATTGTTATAGATTTATTCACATATTACAATTGTTTACGTTAGCTACATTTATTTTATATAAAAATCAGCTTCACGCTGTATCCCGCACGCAGCAGGGTAGGCAGAGGAAACCTAGTGTCGAGACACTTCTTTCCCCGCATTCCGCCGAATTTTTCGAGACATTGCATTTTAAGTGGCGGAACTCAACGCCGGGATTTTGCCTTGGTGCCAGAGCGAAGAAATTAAAATATTCATAAATAGTAATCCATTCCTTCGAGTGGGGAATCCACAACCGTTGCGTTACAGTCACACTCTTTTGCCCGAGGACCATGACGTCAACTATATATTTTATATTTCAAATATAATGTCTATACGCATAAAATAATAATATAATACCTTTGTAAATTCAAAATATATTGCCTTTTCTACAATATATTTAAAACCGCAACCTATAAGAGTTAAACATCATCAAGAGTCAAAGTTGTAAAAGGTTCGCGCTTCACCGTGCAAAGTTCAAAATTTCCATTAAACGAAGACAAGAAGCCGCTACTATAAAAGTGCACAACATTTTTGTAATTTAATCTACCTGCGGCAAGCCGAGGCATACAATGCGACCACATCCGCAAAGGGCATGTTAGTATGGACCCCCTGATAGGTTTGAATGATGTAGTAAAAAAGCGAAATGCGACAAAGCGTAAACGACAAATACTTTACTATCTTTTACTTTAATATATTTAAACTAATTATTGATTTGCGGCTCCACTCTTCTATTTATTAAAACTTAATATTCGACGTTAGTTATAACTTAAAAAATCGGCATCATCCATTATTAGAAGTCAGTTTAGTTCATTTCTTTAAAATACGGTGTTTCGAGCGTGTCAGTTGGGCACAAAATCACATCGCCAATGTCACGTTTTATAGAATACACGAAAGAGGTTGCACAGTTAAAAATAGAGATAACGTTATATAATAGAATTAGGCAAATTTAAAAGAGATCCAATTATACATCAACATTAATAAAAAATACAATATTTTGACAATTACGTTTTTTTGCACATAAAATTATGCACCAACATAGAAAAAAAAAATTAATATTCCATTTATTTATAATCTTAGCTCAGCTTAGTTAGTCACTTTTGGATACAAGCTTTTCTATTTTACCTGTAAGTCTTTCTATTCAGTCAATTATACTATAATAATTTTCGTAGTTTTACCAAAAGCCACTTCAAACTTCAAAGTATTTAAATAAATAGTTAAGATCATAATGGATCGCGATTGTTATTAATCTATGCTAGTTCGTAAGCCAACAGATTGTCATTGACTCGTAAACCAATTAATCATGACTCAATTCCACACTGAACACGGTATTGTATGTTATGCGGTTGCGTGTATTTGTACATAGTACTTGTATATACAGATAAATAATTGACAAGCTTGCTTGCTTCAAATGGATTAATCTTAATAGGGGTGAATAGAGATTGTTTACCATATGTTATATACGTATAGGAAATTAATAATTTCGAATAAAATGTAGAAATAGAATTAAGAAAATTTGAAATGAATTCTATAGGTACGTCTTGAATTTTATTAAATTGAATAGAAAGCAAGCAAGAGGCCAGTCGTGGCACAGGGGCAGAAAATGTGCCTGTAAATCGACTGGTTGTTCGATCCCCACTCGAAGAGATGAAATATTTATATACATTTATATTTTAATTTCTTCGCTCTGGTGTCGAGGAGAAAGCGCGGCGTTGAGTTCCGCCACTCAACAGGCAATGTCTCCAGAAATTGGCGGAAAGTGGGGAACGGACTAACACTAGGCTCCCTCTGCCTACCCTGCTGTATGCGGGATACAGCGTGAAGCTGAAAAAAAAAATAGCAATCTATGTTTGTGTCACGCGTGTAATAGTACATTCATACATTTTAAAGGAACAGAAAACTATTTAGAAAGTGATTCACCTGTCTGTCTGTATGTCTAGACATGGTGATAAAAAGTTAAATTTTTATTTGCTGTATTAATAAACCATAAAATAAAAAACTATCCCAACATTGCTTGTTTGTTAATCAATCAAAAATTTTTTGACTTTTTGACTTTTTGTTGACCATCCAAAATATACAGCTAATATTATAGACTTAATGAGTCACCAAAATATATATTCTGGGGACATCTCAGAATGATATTGTAACATCACTTCTGAAAGGCAGAAGTGCCCTAGAGCTTGAGTCAAGGCTTCAATTTCACAAGCAATTTGTGATAGTAGCACAATCGAATTGAGTAAGATTAGGACCAAATACGAAAATTCGAGACATAGACGAGAACGACAAATATATAGTGAATGCAATTGGGTAAGTACTGCTAGAGAGTGGTCAATCATACGTATAGCAATTAGTTTTTCGGTGGAAAGAGCAAAAATAAATATAAAACCAAAATGAAATATTTATTTAAATTAATATTTCCAATTCGTCGCCCTGGTGTCAAGGCAAAGCGAGGCGGCGTAGAGTTCCGCTACTTAATACGCAATGCCTCCAAAATGCGGCGGCAAATGGGGAACGGAGTGTTTAACACTAGGTTTCAGCGTGAAGCTGATTTAATTTAATTTTAATTCAACAATAAATAGTGATTGTGTATGTGATTGTGCAAAATCCTTAATGTTGGTTCTGAATGATCTTTAGTGATGATCCGAACTAGGTGACGTTTTGTCATCCAGACCAGATATATATTATCTACTTACTCAAGTTCCATAACCAGGAAACAAATACCTCAAGGGTCGTAATTTTAAAATGAATAAATAGATCTCTCGTAACTCAAAAACGATCTGACCAGGTATAGAGTTAATTTGTTTGGCCCAAAATTGGACTTAATATAGGTGCGATACGTATAACAGCAAAACCTCTTTATAGTATTTAAAAAAATCTTGGCCAGAAGAACTAGAACTATCGTTAATTAATTACTAGAACTCAAAGGCGAAAAATTGGATAATTAGAAAGATAAACTCAGAGAGTGGAGGAGGGCGCTAATGTGCATTTTTTAACTTGCACTTAGGTCAATGGACCCAAGTGATTACTCACTATGCAGTGCATCCAAATACTAAATAAATTCTTCTTATTTCATAGTAAGTTCTAAATTTAAATATATACCAAATTTTATTTATTTTTAGACAAGATTTGATAAAAAACTAAAAATTTTAATTGCCGAAAACATAATAGCTCATTTAAAAGAAACAAACGAGAATTGTTTATTGCTTTAATAAAAAAGTAGCTTTCCACCGCGTTCGAGTAATGGCCTGTAGGTGCTTACATAAAGTTCAATGTTCAAGTTTAAACAACATGTCAACTTATCGCTACTTTAACGACGTATTCTTAAGCCCATTCCATAGTAACTTATGATGAAGTAATGTAAACTGTGGGAACTATTCGTATATAAGTCGTTGAAAATAGTTCCACTTAGTTGTGTTACTTTTGTTTTAAAAACAAATCACCTTTCTCGATCAGGAGTTATGACGCTAGTAAAAATTATTGTTTGTTATATTAAATTACTTATTGTTTAATCAATTTTACGACATTCCAAAGCTAGAATGAGAAAAGAATAAAAACTAAAATAATATTTGACACTAAAGTATTTTTAATTATTTTATCAATAAAATTCTGTACAAATAAATTCAATTTTAGTATAATACCTAAGTTGTACGAACTACAAACCATTTTTATCGTTATTAGCTCTCGATACCGGTATAATTAAAATTGAACTATAAATCTACAAAAAAAATACTGACTCAGCGGGGTGAATAGATGGATTTAAAAAAAAATCATTTCATTCGTTTTTTAAATTCCATAGAAACTGTGCTAATCAAACTTTGACTTCTGATGTAGTTTAATTACGTACTACAATAAAATCAATTTCAAAAAACTATTTAATAAAAATTGATAATAACACATCCTATTCCATAGATGACTTTTATAAAACTTTGAGAATTTGAATTAACTTTATAGAGATAATTTTAAGAAAATGCTTCACATACAATAACTACTTAATTGTTTAGAACTATAAAAAACATAAATAAATAATAAAGATAAAATTGATGGACGGGTTTGATTATATTATTTGGGGCTTTAAAACAGTTCACATAAATTATCGTTTATAGCATATAACTTTTATTAACTTTAAACGTAACTTTTATAATTAAAAAACTTCATAAAACTTAAAAAAATTACAAATCATTTGTTAAATATAATATTCTAGATGCAACCATAATATATTATCCCTATTATTTTCCTTAATGTTCATCTAAAAGGATATTCATCTGGTCGACATATCAATAATTTGAAGTTACGTTTTCTTAGTTGTACATATTTGTAAATAATATTACGTGCATATATTTGTTTTTTAAGAAACATTTGTTTTTTTTACAGTATTTAATAATTTATTGAAAAAAAAACTAAAAAAATAAAAATTAAAAAATTATACAATTACATTCAAACGTCGCAAGTTATGACAAATGAAACTTCCCGCCACAAAAACGGTCAACGCACGACTGAATCGAGAGATGACATAAATTATTGTTATCATTTAAAAATCAAAATTATAAATTATAATCAGAAAGCTATCAATAATAAATTTATGAATAAACACATTATAGGTTATAAATAAAATTAAAAAGTTAATTAACGAAAATAAATCACGAATATACGCATTATAAATCGATGTTAAAAAATAATTTAAGTGGTAATAAATAGATACATTTACATTTTACAGTCTCGTTCATTCATTCTTTTCATATTTTAAAAGTCAAGTCAAGATTCGAGTGTATCGCGTGTGCAACTTATATGTCATTCGGGCGCTCGCCTCGCTCGCTCACGGTAGTGTTGTATTAATCGAGCGATTATAACACATTATTCGAGTTATCGATGTTTTTTCGACTTTAACGTTACGACGTTCGACTTATTTGAATTTTATAATTCATTTTGACAGTTGAATAGGCTTGTGTTGTGATTGAGTGATTTTTATTATTTTATTTTATTTTATGTATTAAAAACTGTAGTGCTATTGTATTGGATACTTTATGAAGTTTTATTATAAAGGATATAAAAATATGAGGTTAGTATTTGTTTTTCTTTTATCTAGTAGGTGTTACCTACGTTTTGGTGTCAACTAGACATGGGCCGTAACGTCTTTTAAGCATAATCGGTTACAACTAGTTACGGGTACACGCGTAACTAGTTTCAAAAACTGCTTATTTTCGTAACTACTTATACAAATGCTTTATAAGCATTTGTAAGTTTAATACGCTTACTTTTATAGTTATGATTACAAAAACGTTTTAGGTTAAGTTACATTATCTTGTTATTAAAATGTAAATTATTCATTAATTTAGCCAAATGAACTTTCCTT
>JAATLQ010038521.1:43351-119983 GCA_013421005.1 Heliconius erato x Heliconius himera | reverse complement strand
TGCTTTTACACTGATTTCGTCATCAGCTACATCAAGACTCAGCGTTTCGCTGCTACTTGAGACTGAGGCGTCATCACATTTATACATCTCCTTGTAAAATTCCACCCATCGCTGCAAAAACGCTGCAAAATTATGTTGTTAAATAATTAAGATATTTTTTGTAGCAAATTATTTTAATTTTTTTTATAGTATTATCAATTAGATAAATATTATTACGAAAGTGCTTTATTATTAAACTGATTATTATAATTAAAAATTGTTCTATTCAGTAAATATAAGTTAATTTACTACTTGCCTAAAAACATCCTCCTAACTTAACTCTAAAAATAAGAAGAGGCTTGAAAAATTACTAATTTTGGTATAAAAAACTAAAATATCGAAAATATCGAAAAAACCGGGATCCCGGGATTTTTCTGAAGTCGATATCGAAAATCCCGGTTTTGCTTGAATGGTCCGATATTGCGACCCCTAGTGGGAACCGAATCCACAACCATTCGCGCTTAAAGTCCAATTTGTGCTCCTACGCCACGACTGGCCTCGTTATAGAATATTATTTAATATTTTATTGTATTTCTGATAAAAAGTTAATAAAAGATAAATATGAAAGTAAAAGATAAAAAGCCTAAGCCCACAGTACGTACCTGAGGCGGCTAGTGCAAGCGCACGCGCTCACCTTATTATTATATTAGATGGCCGTCACGCCGTATGTTAATAGTCACCCGTTGCATAAACGTGTGCCAACGCACGACGGCTTTGTTGTCTATAGGAAATAGATGATAATGGTGTCCGTGTCTGTCTGTGGTGTACGGGAAAAATCTAGGAGAGTATATAATAATAACCTGGATTTGTCTATATGTTTTTTTAGATTCACGCTGTGACACTCCGTTCTCCGCTTACAGCAGATCTTTTTAAGACCGCCTGTTTAGTGGCAAATTTCAATGCTACACTTTACGTTACTAGAATGAAGAAATTTACATAATGAATAATAATTTTTTTCTGAGTGGAAATCCAATCCACAATCGTCACGTTTACACCCTGTGCCACAGCACCACGACGATGTATTTTTTTTTATTTTCTTAGCAATATATAATAATAGTTTTGATGTTATTTGCAAAATTAAAACCACAAGCATTGTTGAACTTTTGTTAAAATGCTTAAATCGAATATTTTCAAGTTTAACCTGCCCTTTGCTTAGCTATTTACCAAACAATATATTTTATCCCTTGTTCATTGTTCGTAATTATCTTTGGGTAATCATGTGTTCGTAATTAACTTATATGAAAATCTTAATAAAAAAATCTTTGGACATGTATGTCATGTTAAAAATATATAGACATCTTTAAAAAATTGTGTGAAATTTAAACAAAAAAGATTTGTGAGAAAAGTGGGACAAACATACATCCTTACAAACTTTCACATTTGTAATATTAGTAGGATATACCTATGAAATTTCTTTTTTACCTAATAAGTTGAAAATTAAGAATTACGTCAATGTAAAAATATATATTTAAACAAAAACACAAGCATCAGCTCGCACTGGTAGTAGGTGCCCAAATTTGCCTTAATTACATACAGTGAAGTAGAAGACAACATCGACATCATTACTAGACGCCCCTTCAAACACCTTTCGTTACCCGTCTTTAGCTAAATTATTTTTAAATTATAAGGGTAGCGATAATTTGGGAGCTACCGTCAACCCTTTTGGTGCTCCAGTGGTAAATTAATGCTATGCCGTGCTATATTTTTATGTTTGGTGAATTTATAAAGATTAACAACACAGACACTTATCGAAACCCTTATAGGGTTTCGATAAGTGTCGCAGGGCTATGTAGGAGAAAAAGGATTATATTTATAACAAAAAAAAATAGGTAAATTCAGTAGTTTTTGCAAACATATAAGTTATTGTATTATTCTATATTTTTTTTAATGAGACAATTTATTACTATGAGAGAGCTAAATGTAGATTAGTTTTTGCATCAATTGCAATATGTCAATAAGAATGTATCGCACAAAATTTTAAAATAAAATATAATACATAATAGAATTTCGCTTTAAATGACATTTAAGTCAAACGAAAAAGTATTACGAAAATCTATTAAGGTAATAAAAAGAATTTACACTCTTCGTGACAATCTATGGTATTATCTATTATTTTTTAATTGATTTAGAGATATTGCTTATTTCACCAGGCTGAGACATTATACAGCATTTTAAAAATAAAAATAATCTCAAGTGGAACTCGAATTCACTACCAAATGCGTAGCAAGACATATCGCTACTTCTAAATTATATTATAATTAATATATTAAAAATAAAAAAAAATTAAATCAGCTTAACGTTGTATCCCGCACACAGCAGGGTAGGCAGAGGGAACCTAGTGTTAAGACACTCCGTTCCCCACTTTCTGCCGAATACTGGAGGCATTGCGTGTTGAGTGGCAGAACTCAACGCCGCTATAATTAATATATTTTCTTATATATTTATACATATTTGGTGGATTCTCATCCTAATCATAAGACTCCCATATAAAGAAGACGTTAGGGCAAAAAATAATGACCGTTTGAAATGGTCAGACGAGTTTTGGTTGTTTTTGATTTTTTATCATTTTAGTAGTGACAGTTGCATAAAGGGTTGATACCCTTTGCTTTTCGGGGTTGAACAGTTTCGGGGGTTATTTATGCATTTCAACACACCATATGTAGGTGCTAGCATTTTTATTTCTTATTAATAGAAGTAAATTTTTTTCACAGTAAGAAAATTGTATGTATTATATGTATATTATATGCAATAATTTAAATTAAAGTATATTTTGTTAGTTGTTATTAAAAATATGTACCGCAAAGTATATAGAGGTCTATGTCGAGGCCAGTTTCACATCGTAATGAGGCCAAATGCCTCCGGAATTCGGCAGAAAGTGGGGAACGGTGTGTCTTAACACTAGATTCCCTCAGCCTACCCTGCTGTGTGCGGGATACAGCGTGAAGCTATTTTATAAAAAAAACACTCTATAGTAAAAATCTATTCATACAATGAATCAACGCAGTGGTAACTTACAAATAAATAATAATAAGCTAAATAAAGAACTATAAACGCATCGTCTAGACGACGGCAATTTTCTTGTTAGGAATCTCTATCCAGGGAGCGGTTTTGAAAACCTATAAATAACTATTGATTAGTATATATTGATTTAGCGTGAAAAAGTAATGGCTGTATTACACGAACTCGTTATGTTAATTGGTTATTGTGTTGGCTGGGAACTAAAGAGAAAACCTTAATTTTTTCTTTTTCTTTTTTTTTCCAGTTTCTCACTGTATGATGCGTATAGCAGGGTAGATAGGAACCTAGTGTAAAGACACTCTGTTCCTTACTTTCGGATCGGTTTTTTGAGGTATTGGGTGTTGAATGGCGGAACTCAACGCCACGCTTTGAGTTCCTTGCCACGGTATCAAGGAAAAGAAATGAAAATATTAATTAATAATAATTCATTCCCCCGTGTAGGATTTAAGCCCACAACCATCGGTTACAGTCAAACGCTTGTGCCCCTGCGCCATGACAGCTTCAAGTTTGTTTTTTTTTAATTAATATTTTATTTTTGCTTTAACAAATCTTAGTGGAGGGAAATGGTTGAAAAAGTAACAGTTTAAAACATAACATTCATTTTATCCTAGTAAAACTTATAAAAAATATATTTTAAATTATCAGTATTTAAAATGACCGTAATATATATATACTGTATTGATACTGTATATTTCGGTAATATAAATATATTATCACTTTTTGGTAACTTTTAAGGCACTTTTGCTTAAAAACCTTTTCGTTCGAAACGAACAGCTTTTGTTGTACACAGATAAAAAGCTATTTCATAAATAAATTTAATAACTATAATTTAAATATTTTATTTACGATAGTCAGTAGTTTAATGTGAACGCGGCTTTATGAGTCCACAGAGGGTAATTCATTCCACTTCATTATTTGTCTCGTTCATTAATTTCGCCAGTTTTGTCCTGAATACTAATTAAGTTCTAATCCACTCTTGTATTATATTTTTTATAGTAATAAATAAATCAGTTTCACGCTGTATCCCGAACGCAGCAGGGTAGGCAGAGGGAACCTAGTGTTAAGACACTCCGTTCCCCACTCTCCGCCAAGTTAGTTCTGGAGGCATTGCGTGTTGACTGGCGGAACTCAACGCCGCGATTTGCCTCGTCACCAGAGCGAAGAAATGAAAATATAAATGTAAATAAATATTTCTTTTCCTCGAGTGGGGATCGAACCCACAACCAGTCGATTTTACAGTCACTCAGTGCTCCTGCGCCACAACTGGCCTCATAATCAATAATGTTTTGTATATTAATATAGGACAGATCGATCGTGTCGCACAAGGTACAATCGTGTGACTGTAAACGTGACAGGTTGTGAGTTCGATTGCCACTCGAGGAAATAAAATATTTAATATTTTCAATTCTTCTCTGGTGGCAATACGTGGCGTTGAGTTCCGCCGCTCAACACGTAATGTTTCCATAAATTGGCGGAAGGTACGGAGAGTGTCTTAACAGTAGACTTTCCTTACCTACCCTGCTAACATGCACGATACAGAGTAGCTGAAAAAAAAACACATTTAATTTTTTTCTACTATAGTGATGTGATTTCAACAATTTTTTTCAGCCTCGCGCTTTATTACGCATATAATAAAGCGGTACATGGAGATAACTTAGTCTCCGTTTTCCATTTTTTATCTGAATCAATATTGCGTGTTAATCATTGCGGCGGCGTTTAATGCCGCAATGGCTAGAGCTTGGAAATCATTTTTTCTTCGTTCATCAATTCCTTCTTTGGGAATCAAATCTATAACTATTGGATTAGTAGACGCTGTCCCACTGCACCACGATGACCTGAATGAATGATGTATGAATAAATAATATCAATTATCTATATCTAAATTAGGTCTGAAAAGAGTCCGTCTCGCAACACAAGCGTGCGAGGCGATGATGGCGGTGGAAATGGGGAACGGAAGTGTCTTAATAAGAACGGGAACTTAACATTAGGTTAAATTATTCAGAAAGATCGGTTTCCAGGAGGCGCGGGTTCGAGTCCCGCTACGTTCTAATTTTTATGTTTTCTAAATAAGGATTTTTCTTTCCTAAGTGTAGTATAACACTGTAAAAACTGTTAAAAAATATTTACCATTAGATTACCGGGTCCCCAGTGCCTACTAACATAAAAAAAAACTGTCTTATATGTGTGATACGGTGAGAAGCTGAAAAAAGAATCAAAAAATAAAATTAAAAATTAAATTAGGTTCACGCTGTATCCCGCACACAGCAGGGTAGGCAGAGGGAACCTAGTGTTAAGACACTTCGTTCCCCACTTTCTGCCGGATTCTGGAGGCATTGCGTGTTGAGTGGCAGAACTCAACGCCGCGCTTAACCTCGACACCAAAGCGAAGAAATGGAAATATAAATTTAAGTAAATATTTCATCTCCTCGAGTGGGGATCGAACCCACAACCAGTCGGTTTTGCAGTCACACCTCGTGCCGCTGCGCCACGACCGGTCTCTATTACACAAGTTAGCTTAGAGCGAAATAAGAATCAAAATCAATTAAATTAAATAAATGACGAATTCCAACTACTGCACCACATTAGTTTTGTCGTTTATTACATAAAGTCTACAAATGTTATAGAATGATATATCACGACACTATCGCCATTAGTTATGTTGAACACACAGAGACTTAAATGTTACGTGAATTTAGATTTCTAAGTATTTTGTCATTTTATAATATGAGCAACAGTCAGTTTCGCTATTCCCCACTAGATGGCGGCATGTGCGTATAAAATTTTTAAATCTTGCAAAGTTTTACGGTGACTACTATAATTGGAAAGAGAAGTGCGGCTAAAAATGTATTTTTTATTTCAGCTTCACGTTGTATTCCGCTTTTAGCAGGGCAGACAGAGGAAACCTAGTGTTATGACACTCCGCTCACTAGGAGCATAATGTTAAGACTTTCCACTGAATTCCAGAGGTACTGTGCGTTGAGTTGCGGAATTAATATTTTATTTCCTCGAGTGGGAATCGAACTCGTCGCGTTAGCAGTTGCTTGCTTTAATAATATTTTATCAATTATCCCTAAGATATATTACTGTTGTTAAACTTGTCCAAATTTTATAAGATAAATTTATTTAGTAATATAATAGATTCACTGTAATGAGTTACTTCTTTGGCAATAATAAAAATATATGAGTGTTCGTACATATAGAATTTCACGGAATTTATTAACGTGATTTTAACTTTTTTACTTATATAAAATTTTTTTTTGCATTTTTAAAATATTATTTTTCACTTGAGAAAGAAAAAATGTATTTTATGAAATATATTATTGTAAAAGAGTACATAAAAAAGTTTATTTTTTAAATATATTATTATTATAACCCGATACTATTATAGGCTTATAGTTAAAATATCTCAAAATAAACCAATCAACGATATCCAATTTGTTTATACAAACTTTAATATATTTTTTTTCTCTTAGTACCTAATGTTGTCCAATCGTTATTTTTACTGAAGTTTTTTATATTAATATTTAAATATCAATTTTAATAGTAATATTTTTTTGTGATGTTTATTTTAAGTAAATTTGTTCATGTATCCATTTACGGATATACTTAGGGAACGGAGTGTCTTAACACTAGGTTCCCTCTGCCTACTTTGCTGTGTGCGGGATACAGCGTGAAGCTGATGTATATTAAAGGCCAGCGTGGCGCAAAGGTCCAAAGTGTCATTGTAAAATCGACTGGTTGTGGGTTCGATCTCCACTAGAGTACTTGAAATATTCATTTACATTTATATCTGTCGCGAGGTCAACTTGGTGCAGAAGCGCAATATATTAATGATTACATTTAAATTATTTTCATTTCTCATCAACTCTACGCCTTTCTTTTTTCATCATGATGAAAAAAGAAAGGCGTAGAGTTGTGTTATTCACACGCTATTTCTCCAATTCAGGAAAAAACCGGAGAAGCGTAGTGTCTTAACACCAGATTCCCTCTGCCTCTCCTGCTATAAGCGGAATAAATTGTGAAAAAACAAAAGTAATTTCCATACATTAACCAAAACAATACAGGATATATTACATACATATACCCAAGAATCATATAACGTATTGTCTTAAAATCTTTTTATTTTTTACAATTGCCGAAATGTGGAGCGTCACACTCACTGGCCAACTGTATCAAGGCATTAAGTTTCAGTCATTAAAATTCTTTTTATTTAATTATCTTTAACAAAGTTTCTACATTCCGTTACAGGTATAATTCGCACATTACATCGTTGAGTATAATTTTAAAAATATATGTATTTATTATATATTAAATTGATTAATCTCAGGAACTAAAAAAATATTTATAAGTTAAAATTTTTGATATAATTATATCTAAACGATATGAAAGTAACTAGTTTAATATGTGTACATTGATATAGAATATATTTGGAAATTCCCAAAAGTGTACAATCTATCCAAATAAAAAACAAAACAAAAAATGTAAATTGAACCCACAACCACCTACAACTTAAAATCCTTTCTAACTTCACTCAATGAAAAATTTAATATTTCGATTTTCTTCGTTCTGGTGTCGAGGCTAAGCTCGGTATTGAGTTCCGACACTCAACACGCGATGCCTCCAGAAAAAAAATGGGGAGCGGAGTGTCTTAACACCAAGTTCCCCTCGCCGCTGTTTTCTGCATATAACAAGCATACGGAATACAGCGTGAAGCTGGAGAAAAAAAAAAATTTTTTATGCCTTTTTATAGTACTTCCACAGCATAATTACAGTTCCTATTTATTAAATAGCCTTACGTTGTCTGTAAGCGGAAAAAATCGCTAATGTTTCATATAAAGTTCAAGGCAAGATATGGTTTTTGTATGTATGAGTGATTCACTTGATGGTGTCACATTAAGTTTTATGACTCGTATGGCCTTTGAGATATGCCCGATTTATATTTTATTTAACGTGTTTAATTTGTTATATCGTTTTTTTTTCAGTTGTCATAGTTTTTTGTTGAGGTTTTGGTTTTTAACCGACTTCTGTTAAAGAAGAGGTTATTTATCAATTTGACTGTTTTTTAGGGTTCCGTACTTTTTAAAGAAAAAAGGAACCCTTCTAAGATCACTCTGTTGTCCGTCTGTCTGTCCGTCTGTCCGTCCGTCTGTCCGTCTGTCTGTCAAGACTCTTTATCTCAGGAACGCTGGGAGATATCGGGTTGAAATTCAAACCATATACTTAAATCTACGGCCCCATGATTTCCTGATAAAAACATATTTATATATTTATTTAGAAAAAAGATATGGCTGTTTTCAAAACAAAATCAAAATTTATAGGAACTTAGTGTTAAGATACTCCGTTCCTCACTTTTCGCCAAGTTCCGGAGGCATTGCGTGTTGAGTGGCGGAAATCAACGCCGCTTTTTGTTATTATTTTAGATTCTTTCTGCATCTTTTTTTCTTTTATTGTTTGTAGAGTAGCAGAAATCAATGCTGCGCTTTGTCTTGTTACCAGAGCGAAAACATAAAAATAATTCATTCCCCTAGTGAGAATTGAACCTATGACCGTCGTGTTTACAGTCAGTCGACGGCAGATAAATACAGTTAAGTAAAACAATGGTACAAAAAAGTACTACTTTTAAGTATTATAGAAGCCTATTAAGTTATTTTTTTTTAAAATGTTGTTGTGTTAAAGTATCTACTTTGTACACTGAGAGTAACTATTGACATTTTAAGTCCGACTAGAGTACTAGGCGATTGCATTGCTGGTAGTAGGTTTGATTCTTATGATAGTTTTCAGTTTAAATTATTGTTTTAGAATAAAAAAAACATCTAGGCTTCCGTACAACTTCAGGTTAGTACTTAGTAGGTCTAAGGGAAGTAGGTAAAACTTATATAAGTTGACAAATTTTAAGTGAAATAAACTACAAATATAAATTTGTAATTATTGTTTTCGACGATTTTATGACATATATATAAATTTTGACTTTTTGATTTTTTTCCTTTATTTGTTTTGTAAAATCTTACTTTATGCTAAATTTCATAATAGAGGTTCTTGTTTTATCTTTTGAGGTACAGAACCCTAAAAATGTAAATCTTGTGAAATATAAAGATACTTTAATCATTAAACTTTTAATGCAGCAGTAATTGCTGTATAGGATTTTTTTTGCGAAATTCAGAATAAACCGTTGTCCCTTAACGTTTGTTTATAACAATACATTTCATTGTTTTATTTACACAACAACTTCCCACAGAAAATCTTGTTTTGATCTAATTATATTAAAATACACAAAATAAATTAAGTAAAAGCTTTCACGGAGTTTTAAGTTTTCCAAAATAATTAAAAACCGTGAGATTTTGAGTCCTGGACTGATACGACTCTGATAATGCAGATAAGTTAAAAATAAAAATCTGTTAACATGTAAATATATTTTAATCTAATTAAATCAGATTCACGCTATATCCCGCACACAGTAGGGTAGTCAGAGGGAACCTAGTGTTAAGAGATTCCGTTTCTCAATTTCCGCCGAGTTATGGAGGCATTGTGTGTTGAGTGGCAGAATTCAACGCCGCTTTGTCTCGACAACAGAGCGAATAGAAAATATAAATATAAATAAACAACCAGTCGATTTTACAGTCACACTTTGTGTCACTGTGCCACAACTGGCTAATTCGACGAAGAAATTAAAATATTAATTAAAAATAATTTATTCCCCTGAGTGAGAATCGAATCCACAACACAAGTTTGTGCCCCAACACTCAATTCAATTTTTTTCACTCGATACCGCAAGTATTTTATAAATATAGAGCAACTTTCACAATACAATATTCATACATTTTATCATTCGTATATAATAATAAGAACGTATAATTTGGCACTGACCATGGAAGGAACAATTCCACACAAAAAAAACACGTACCGTTCATAAACTTTTAATAACATACTCAGTACATCGAAGCACATATTCATCGAAATTCGAAATAAATACTTTTATTATTAATAATATAGTCCAATTTTCCAGAAAAGAATTCTTTTCTTATCTTTTGTGATATTATCTTTGTAATTGTTTTTAAAAACTCAATTTACTGTCATAAACATAAAAATTTATGTTTAATTAGAGATTGTTTGCGAGATTGATTTCTATCTTGTACATACGAATTGGAGGTTTCTGGCTAATTTCTGGACTTTAAGGGAGTGGTGCATCCGGTGTTATCGGTTCCGGTTTTTACCGAAACTTTTTAATTACAAATGATATGTATATAGATGATGAGGACGTCGTGGCGCGTGGGGTACAAGCGTGTGACTGTAAAAACGGTTGTGAGTTTGATCCCCATTCGAGGGAATGGATTATTATCTAATAATATTTGCATTTCTTCGCTCTATAGCAAAAGCTCGGCGTCGAGTACCGCTACTCAACACGCAACGCTCCAAAAAAATTCAGCGAAAACTAAGGAACGGAGTGTTTTAACACTAGGTTCCCTCTGCCTACCCTGCTATACAGCGATTCTATATGATATATGATAAAAAAAATCTAATTTGAACAACAGAAAACGACTGACAAGCAATTTATCTCTATTTACATGAAAACTAGACAATAGTTTACATTGTCGTAACGACGTAAGGGTCCCTCCAATATAATACATAGTAATTTTCATAAACGTCACCTCCATTGTCTTTGAACGTGTGTCCGTTAAGTAATTACCGAGTCAATTTTACTCATAATAAAAAAAAATACATTGTTCTGTTCGTATGTGGGTAATTTGCAATAGTGGTGACCTATATGCCGTCTGAAGCCATGTTGTAGTAAAAAAAATGTACTATTAATTTAACCTATTATTTTTAACCATCGTAATGGAGTGGGGTTGTGTCTTTGTGATTATAGAGGAGATTTTGGTTGCAGGTTCGATCCTCACTCGGGGGAACTAATTATTTATATTTCTCTGTTCGGACAAAACAAAGAGAAAGTGCCAAGAAAAATATTCGCCACTCAACACGTAATATCTCAATTTTCGTCAAAAGTAGAAAATAGAATGTTGGCACTAGGTTTGTAGTGCCTATCCCACTGTGCGTGGAAACGTATGATATAGCATAATATCTTATGTGAGTAAATGTAATGATGTTTATTTAATTTGACACATAATTCCATTTTTGAAAAACTTACGTTATTTCAAACAACACAGACAGGTTTTTTTTAATTTAGTACAAAAAAAATTAAAAATTTTGCTTTTTATCACCTTAACAGATAAGAAATATTTGTATATTATACAACCATTTAGATATTTTTAGATAAAGATTTAAGATTGTAATCATTATTCAAAAAAAAACCTATTGGATTCTTTTGCGACGTAAACAAGATTTTTAAAGATAAAAACTATATGAATATATACTGTGTTTATTTTTGCATAACACAGTATATTTTATTTGATTTTTTATGTATCGATATTGTCTTTGAATAAATGAATAAAGTCCGTTCAAACGCCAAAGCTTAAACATTACGTCCAAAATTTATGGCAATAGATGTCAACACTGTCAACTACTTTTAAAAGTTTATATTAAATGATAAATAAATAAATAAATAAAAATCAGCTTCACGCTGTATCCCGCACATAGCACAGCGGGGTAGAGAAAAAAAACCTAGTGTTAAGACACTCCGTTCCTCATTCTCCGCAGAATTTTCCGAGGCATTGCATGTTGAGTGGCCGAAATCAACGCCGGGCTTTTGTCTTGGTGTCAGAACGAAGAAATGAGAATATTAATAAATAATAATTGATTTCCTTGAGTGGAGATCGAACCTACAACAGCGGGTTACAGTACACATCCTCGTTCCCTGCGCCACGACGGTCTCTTATTAAATAATCTTGAACAAATAGTCAAATCCAAAGATTCATCTGTAGTTTCACCCGCCTGGTCAAATAAAAAAAAACTAAAAACTTTTAATAAACACTATTTAATATGGTGTAATACAGTCTATATATAGCCTTTTTCGATAAATGGACTGTCTAACACAAAAAGTATTTATCAATTTCCTGACATTAGCGTATTCAACCAAACAAACGTTTCAGCTTTATAATATTAGTATAGACATTTTTTTTTGCTTTACGCTGTATCACGCACAGAGTAGGCAGAGGGAACCTAGTGTTAAGTCACTCCGTTACCCATTTCTGGATCTTTATTTTATGAAATATTTAATATTTTCATTTCGTCGTATCTCTCTGGTATCAAGGCAAAACGCGGCGTTGAGTTACTCCACTTAATCTACAATGCCTACAGATTCGGTGAAAAGTGGCGAATGGAAGTGTCTTGATGGGAAGGAAGTATCTTAACACTAGGTTATATTATATTATATTTCTTTACTTCCTACTATGTGCGGGATACAGCGTGTAGCTGAAAATAAAAAGATAAGTAAAGAAATATAAATATTCCGGTGTTGCGCAGATATAGTCGCTACAATACATTAAACGTGTCTCCTTATTTGTTGTGCAAAAAGTAATTTGCTCCCGTTATCGGACAAGAATCGTTATCAATGAATAAATAGGAATACTTGCGTTTTTTTTTGGGACTATATGCTATGTAATTTCGCTAATAAAAATTCGTGATCAGACTTTAGAGAAATTATAAGAATTAATAGAATAGGGTAGGTGCTTTTTTTAATTCATTTTCTTTAGCCTACCTTGTGGTAAGGCAGAGGGAACCTAGTGTGAACCTAATGTTTACTTAAGAAATTTCGTTCTCCACTCACCGCCCAATTTTCATGACATTGAATGTTAAGTGGCTGAACTCTATGCCGATATTGACTTTTTCTTTATTTTTACATACATAAAAAATGTAAAAAGTGGCATTCCGGTCCGCTTGACGGCCCTTACCGCCGCCGTCGGTATCCTTACAAACAGCCTAATAGTGGAACTGTAGTGTCGAAATCTACGACCTGAACTCTCCTTTTTCGCCTTCCAGCAATTATTATAATGAACCTGTTACCTCCACCGTCTAGACACACACATGAGTTGTAACTGGAATGTTTATTTTTATATGTATGGCCCTTAAAATAAAAAGTGTTACAACTCTCCTAGCTCACCCCTACATGTCACTTATGTCCATCTTCCATCATATACATATTAAAACGCACTTTTATATGTTTTGTTCAATTTTTAACGGCATAAATAAAAAAATCTACTACGCTGTAAATCCGTTGTCAACAATTTTTTTCTATATAAAATTGAAAGACAGACGTTAAAACAGCATCAAGAGTGGTTTTATTGCTAATAACCGCATTTACTATGAGACAAGTGTCAATATGTGTGCGAATAAAATAAATTAACATCATAATTGAATTAATATTTACATATATAAGAGTAAAACGACATATAACTTAGCATGGAACGCGCTAGAGTGTACAGCCAAGTTAAAAATTTGGAAACGCGCTATGTGTATTTTACGCGAACCATTTCAAGCTAATTTTGATTCCTTCATAAATCGTAAACCAATTAGTCTACAAGTATGAAATTTATCACATTTGTTAACAACTTCTAGCTGGATGTGTGTAAAATATACATACAGGAAAAAATCTTAATGCTATCAAAAAGTAAATAGCCGGACAAGCAAGAATCGAGCTCGCGCACCGAGGGTTCCGTAGAAAAATTGGAGGCTTAGCTTAGCCAGAGCCTTTTCATCTGATACCTCCCTTTAAAGGCTATTATTTTTTAACATTTAACCACAAATATAGTTTTTAGATTTTTTCCTGAATTAGTACTACCTGTAGATTAACTTTTAACTTAACTTAACTTAGCTTCACGCTTTATCACGCTCAATACGCAATGCCTCCAGACTTCAGCAGAAAGTAGGGAACGGAAGTGTTTTAATGGGAACAGAGTGTCTTAAAAGCAGGTTTTCAGGTCCCCTTTGCACAGCTTAGTAGCTTAGTATATATAGCTTAGTATAGTTACACATTACTTGGTTTTCGATTTTTTTTATTTTTTTTGATTATATCTGTGGAGATGGAAACTGCTACTAAGAACGAAGATCAACAACTTAACTATTCATATATAAAATCAATTAAGTATCTATTAAGTGTAAAAACCACAATCATTTAAAAAAAACGCATTAAAAGAAATACCAAACCAGTTAAATAAATTTTATACAATCATCTAGAAGTGGTGAATAAAAATTATATTAGCAAATTAATTCTAATAGGCGTGCTTTTATCATTTGCATTAATTAATTTAAATAGTATTAAATATAAAATCCTTAAAAGGCTTTAATAAAATTAGATTTATTTTAGTACCTCACTTTAATAAAATTTTAATAGATTTTTTTGGTACCTCAATATTAAGTAAATATTGATCTGAGGTCGTCCTGTCTCGATTCCTGTTTCGTTAATAATTTTTTTTATAAAATTATCAATTCACGTTGTTTTAAGTGGTCTAAGCTTTGTATATCGCACAAGTTTCTAATCGATGTAATCTATTAATAATATTTTTTTGTCTAATTTAATTATCTCTAAATTTTCGCGCTTTGGTAATGATGAAGCAAAGCGCGGCGTATGGAACGGAAGTGCCTTTGTGGGAACGGAATATCTTAAAACTAGGTTCCCTGTAGTGTGTGGGATACAGCGTGAAGCTGAAAGAATTAAAAAAAAAGGTCATTGTGGCACATTGGATCAGTGTTTGACTGTAAACCTTGTGGTTGTGAGTTCGATCGCTATACTACTCTGGGAATGGTAAAATTTGAATTATTATAACTTCTCTACTCTACTAGACAAAGTGCGGCGTTGAGTTTCGTTAGTCGACGGCTGTTCTACTAAGCTATTATTATAATTGCCAATAAAAAAAACATGAATATTTTTATTGTACTGACAACAAGCCCGGCTTCTATCGCGAGCAGAGCGGGACCTTTAAGCATTACGTTGAATTCTCAAGAGTAGGATGCATACTTGTATTTCCACCAATAAATAGCCTGGCGTTAAGGACCGGCCAGTAGTGGCGCAGCGGCACGAGGTGTGACTGTAAAACCGACTGGTTGTGGGTTCCATCCCCACTCGGGGAAATGAAATATTTACTTAAATTTATATTTCCATTTCTTCGCTCTGGTGTCGAGGCTAAGCGTGGCGTTGAGCTCTACCACTCAACACGCAATGCCTCTAGAATTCGGCAGAAAGTGGGGAACGGTGTGACTTAACACTAGGTTCCCTCTGCGGATAACTACTGATAATAACAATAATAATAAAAAAGTTAAAGACCGGGCGAGCAGAAAGAGTTGAAATGAACTCGCTCAGTTCTAGGAAACTGAGTGAATTAATCACAAAATACAACTACTCTTTTGTGGTGGATATAAACCGGAACGGACTCCTTTTAAATACAAAATAATTTGAAAGGAGTTTGTTCCGCCTAATCATTACCCGCTGATTTCTCTTTGGCGGTGGATATCGGGCTTTATCGAAATCATTTGCATTCGTACATATATAACACGTAAATTCAAATATATGTATATATGTGATGAATGAATAATAAAGTAATATTTATATTATGAACAATATATCACATAAAAACAAGAATACAGAATTATAATTCGATATATTTAACAGTAAAATCGAAAACCATAGTAAAAATTGTAACTATTACAGTATATATTTTACCAAAAAAAAAACAATTTGTTCGATTTCAACTGGATTCCATAGTCAGAACCTAACCAAACTTTCACCAAACTATTCTTAAAGTGCATATTTTCAAATAAAAAAAGAATAATCGGAATCGGTTGGCGTGATATTGTGTTATTCGTCCATTTGTCGCGCACATAACTAAAGCAAATTTAAGACTTAAGTTATTTTCTCAAAGATATCATTCTCAGAAATGGACCAAAAACTATCAAAGACCACACGGGAAGCACTAGCTTTGAAATAAAAAAAAAACATTAAAATCGGTTCACCCAGTCAAAAGTTATGAGGTAACAAACATAAAAAAATACAGTCGAATTGATAACTTCTTTTTTTACAGAAGTCGGTTAAAAATGATTATACCTAACAGATTCCCCAAAACGTACATCGAACCCATAACCATCCCGTTTCACATTACTATTTATTATTTATCAGCCGCTATTGATATGTTGTAAAAATATAAAAATATAATAAATTTTTACGATAACACCTAGCGTCTAATCTAAATCTACGTTACTTCCGATAGATACAAATTTGCGACAAAGTAAATAGGTAATATAATTATATCACCTGACGCCAGCCTTATCGCACGTTTACACGTATTGCAAATAAACGTGGAACCTGTGTGATAGTAAGTTTAGGCTTAATACATACTAGCGACCCACTTGTGACTTCGTCCGCTTTAAAGTGATATTACCTTTTTTATTTATGAAATGATTGAGGCCGTCGTGGCCCACATAAGGGTGTGGTTATAACGCGACGCTTGTGGATTCTTTCTGTTTCTTGGCTCTGGTGTAGAGGCAAGAAGCGGCGTTGAGTTCCGCCACTCAACGCACGATGCATTCAAAATTCGGCGAAAGGTAGGGACACTAGGTTCCCTCTGCCAACCCTATTGTGTGTGGGATACAGCGTGAAGCTGAAATAAAAACAATACACTAAATATTACGGAAAGTATACCAAAATACAGTAGTGGAAACTGTATTTAAATTGGTTAAGCCGTTTTTGATTAGCGTGGACAAACGCAAGGACGAACGATCAAAAATATAAAAATGGCGTTTACAGTCAGACATTACTCCTCATAGGCAGCTCATAGTGCTTGCTTTTCTTCAAGGACAGAGTACCCTCTTCCCTCCCCCCCGGTGTCGCTGTAAAACCCAAAAGGGCTAACAGCAATAACCTAAGATCGAAAAAAAATCAGACATTTAAGTTTACACTGCGCCACAAAGCGTCCTATACTCTCACATAGTTTAATTAAAACTTATTCATATATCGTAGATTGAGACATCAAGTGTATTTACCCAGCTGCTTTCACATTTGTCTTGTTCTTCCGGCATTTCGTGTTAAGTCAATACTAGGACAAAATCTCAATATTTACATAAAATTAACTTTAAAAATGGCGATGTTGTTCGATGTAATTATTATTTGGTGATGAATTATTAATATAAAAATTAAAAAAAATCTCAATGCAACGCTGCTGCTGTGACGAAATTAAAATATTAAATATTTCATTTTTCTTAGTGGAAATCGAACCCACAACACAGCGTTAGTTACACCTTTGTGCCCCTCTCTATAAGTAATTTATCAAAAATATGAAAAAGATAAAAAAAAATGGGTTGAATAAAGACAAATATAATTACGAAAAAAAACTTGATCTACTCTATACTAAGAGAATATCTCTATTAATAATAAATGTAATAACATCAATATTATACACTATAATATTCTTTATTAAGAAATTAAATTAAAACCACATGATTAAGATCTTCAACACGAAGATACCACAGGCAAGTACATATAAAACCGGTAAAGTGCGAGTCGGACTCGCCTCTTCGTCGTTTTTGTACCAATTTTAGGATTGTAGATAATAAGAAGTTCTGCTTATAAAAGTTGAAAAACTCAACTTTGCGGTCAAATGTAATCATTTTGTATGAAATGAATTACAAATATAAGTTTGTAATATTTTTTTTATGAAATACCTATAAATATAATAATTGTGGATATCAAAATGTATGCTTAAATGCTCGTATCTTCTAAATGCGTTGACTTAGAATATTGATTCTTTCTGTGCTTTGAAGCTTGATTTTTTCTGTGCTTGCACTCCAATATTTGATATCAATTTCAGCTTAATATCTCCACGAGATCACGAAATAAACGGTCCGACGACGTACAGACAGACGGACAACAAATTAGTCCTATAAGGGTTCCCTTATACCTCATGAGATACAGAACTCTAAAAAATGTATCAGATGCAAAATGTAGGCGATTTAAAAATAAATTCTTATACAGTAATATCTTTTAAGTATAAATTATACCTATTTTAACCGTCAGTTGTTTATCTCTTACAAAATTACGCTACCCGTCCACGTATTTACCCGATAAATAGAACTTATTATTATAACCTTTCGAGCGGTTCAGGCTATTTCTACCTGCGGCCCTAGTACTTGTAAAGAATATGCGGAAAGCATAATATATTAAACGAATACCAGTAGCTAGTACAACCTAGAGACTAAATCAACTGTGTTACTTACTTTTTAATTCAGTTTCACGCTGTATCCCGCATATAGCAACGTAGGCAGAGGGTAGTTAGTGTTAAGACACTCCGTTCCCCACTTTTGCATGATGAGTGGCTGAAATCAATGCCGCGCTTTGATTTGTTACAAGGGCGAAAAAAATTAAATAAATTCTTTCCCCCGAGTGGCGGTCGAATCTAGAACCGTAGCCATACCGTCACTACCTTGCCCCTGCGCCACGACGGCCTCTTTGTTATTATGGTAGGCAATTTTCGTTGATAAATAAACATTATTAATAATTGAGACCAATGTGGCGTAATGGTATAGTGTCTAACCGTCAACGAGATGGTTGTAAGTTTGATATCCATTGAGATAATGATTGTAATGAATTCGTTTACTTTTTTTTTGAACGACAAAAAAAAACACGGCGTTAATGTTACCAACACAAGCAACATCTCGATTTTTTTTTCAGCTTCACGCTGTATCCCGCACACAGCAGGGTAGGCAGAGGGAACCTAGTGTCATGACAATCCGTTCCCCACTTTCTGCCGAATTCTGGAGGCATTGCGTGTTGAGTGGCAGAACTCAACGCCGCGCTTAAACTTGACACCAGAGCGAAGAAATGGAAATATAAATTTAAGTAAATATTTCATCTCCTCAACTGAGGATCGAACCTACAACCAGTCGGTTTGACAGTCACACCTCGTGCCGCTTCGCCATGACTGGTCTTGATTTTTTAATCGTTCGTATCGTCGTATACTACAGAAAGAAAATCAGAAAAAATATCTGTGTGGCCATTGTCCTTTCTCCATATAAAACTGTAACGAGGTTATCATTGCCAGTCGTTTTAAGACCTATATATATAATGTCATAATAAATTAACAGAATTAAATTTATTTATATATAAATACATATTTATATAAGAATCTTTTTACCACATACTGTGAGTTTAATTATATTATAATTTTTTAAACAAACAAGAATAATGTAGCCTTGAAATATAAGTTAATTTTAAATGAGCTTCAGTAGCTGTTTAAGCTCATACAGCTGTTTTTTATGTATTTTTTTTTACTTCACCCCGCACTTAGTAGGGTAGCCAGAGGGAACCTGAAAATCTAAAGTTAAGATACTCCGTTTTCATTGAAATACTTCCGTTTCCTGTTTTCTGCCGAATACTAGAGGCATTGTCCACTCACTCATCGTCGCTTTGCCTTTTACCAGAGCAAAGAAATGAAAATATATAATAATATATATAATAATTATTTATTTTCTTCCAGTGGGAATCGAATCCACAATCTTTCTCGTTGGCAATCTCACGTTTGCCCTTTCGCCACGACTGGCAATTAACAGAATTTCGTATTATAGTTTTGTCTCTTAAATTAATATATTATATTGCCTGATATTATTGCACTGCCTTTAGTGTATTAAGTAAGGTCAATTATAATATAAATTGAAAATTTAAATTATAATATTATATAATATATATAGTATATGCTTTTACATTAAGGGTGCACTAATCTACTTCCTTTTGGGATTATTTCTTCCTATCTAAGGATACTCCATTCTCTTCTTTCTTCTTTGAAGATGGAGTGTTTGGTAGCGGATTCCACCGAAGCATTCTGTCAAATATGTCCAACATTTTGTTTTTGAATATAAACATCTACTTTTTACATCAATAGTTGATGAAAATGATTGATGATACTCTAAAAATGATTTAAAATTACTGTAGAGGCCAGTCGTGGCGTAAACGCGACAGATCGTGGGTTCGATTCCCACAAGTAATGCCTGTGGAATTCGGCGGAGATTAGGCAACGGAGTTTCTTAGCATTAGGTTCCTTCTGCCTACCCAGCTGTGTTCCACAGCGTGAAACTAAAAAATAATAATTCGCAGCAAAAGAGTGATAAAGCCGTTTCTAGTTTATACAAATTATATTTGCGCTTGTAATTTCGCATAGCTCATCGCAATGCATCACGGGTTCTAATCAAATACCGACTTCCATTGTCATATTCCATAAATGTAGTAACTGGTGTTATTGAAAAACAAGAAAGTAATGTATTAAATAAAAATAAAATAAATCAGCTTCACGCTGTATCCCGCACACAGCGGGTAGGCAGAGGGAACCTAGTGTTAAGACACTCCGTTCCGCACTTTCTGCCGAATTCTGGAGACATTGCGTGTTGAGTATCAGAACTCAACGCGCGCTTAAGCTCGAGACCAGAGCGAAGCAATGGAAATATAAATTTAAGTAAATATTTCATCTCCTCGAGTGGGGATCGAACCCACAACCAGTCGGTTTTACACTCACACCTCGTGCCGCTGCGCCACCACTGACCTCAAATTTATTAAATAATATAATCATTTATTATTTAGTTTGTTGGGTAATTTTAAGTACTTAATCAAAAAACTATATATATTGTAACATTAACTATCGCAGGTAGGAGCTTTTTAAGAAGAAATATAAACGCAAAATTTTTTTTCATGTGGACTACGTTGAAAAATGAAAATTGTAGAATATATGTACATTGAATATATATTTCCTTTACATATGTTTTTTTAGCCTCACACTGTAGCAAGATAGGGAGAGAAGGGAGCGTGAAACTCAACGCCTCGCTTTCCTCGCGACCTGATCGGAGAAATGAAAATATTAAATATTACATTTCTTCGAATGGGAATCGAACCTACAATCTATCGCGTTTACACGCGGTATAACGCGCTTGTGCTCCTGCGCCACGACTGGCCTCAAAAATTATCTGTCAATTTTTCAAAAATAAAACTACTGTATTGTTATGTTACTGTATACATTATTAATAACTGCATATTACATAAGAATTTTCCAATAATAAGCATACGAAAAATCTAAAAGCTTAAGTAAGGTTGCCTTTCAAAATATCCCAAAATATCGATAAAATTCGAGTTTAAAATATTTTTTTAAAATAATTGGATTAAAAATAAATTAAAAAATTAACATTCCTTCACAGAATCGGTTAGTGGGTCAATGTCGATTATTTACTTTAAAAATATAATTATTGACTTTTGAACGTTCGTAATCTTGATTTAGTCTTATTTAATTTTTTTTTAACATATTTATTCTTGTTTTGTCCTTACTGTTTTTACATTCTTTTCTCAGTTTCAATTCGTTGAAGAGGTTTGTTGGTTAAAAGCGTTTATCTCAGAAATTTACAGTTAATTTACTGAGGAAGTTAATTATAGGCCAAAGTCGGTTACAGTTAAATGCGACTGTTGTCTGTTCGATTCCCATTCAGGAAAGAAATATTTAATATATTCATATTCTCGCTCTGGTAACGAACGAGTAACGAGGTCAAGTGCGGCGTTGAGTTCCACCACATAACGCAATGCCCCAACAACTCGACGGAAAGTGGAGTACGGAAGTGACCTAATGAGTAACGGACTGTCCTTACACTAAGTTCAGAGGTTCCCTCTGTCTAACCTGTTATGTACCGGGCAGCGTTAAGTTACAAAAAAAATATCTAATGTCTTCGTCTCGGCAAAAGAATGTAAATCATTTCCGCGATTAGAAATCGAACTCACAACCATCTCGTTTACAACCAGACTGCCTCTACTCCACGACAGCCTTAATTTATTTATTAATTTAAAATACAATATTGATAATAGATAAATAAATCAAATAAATCAGCTTCACGCGGTATCTCGCACACAGTAGGGTAGGCAGAGGGAACCTAGCGTTAAGACACTCTGTTCCCCACATTGCATTACGTGTTGAGTGGCGAAACTCAACGCCGCGCTTTGCCTTGACACCAATGCGAGAAATGAAAATATAAATGTTAATAAATATTTCATTTCCTCGAGTGGGGATCGAACCCACAATCAGTCGATTTTACAGTCACACCTTGTGCCCCTGCGCCACGACTGGCCTATAAATTATATTATTAACAGTTACTTAGTTCCATTTAATATCTTTTAACAATTAAATTCGACTTGCGTAGAAATATGTGCACGCAACTTGCACGAGATGAGACCGAATAGTGTTGTTACTAAAATAAAAATGTTTCGTTTTTTTTAGTATCAATCGCTAATTTCATATGTAAAATTTTAAATATTAATATTTATCGCTCTGGTGTCGAGGCAAAGCGCGGCGTTGAGTTCTGCCACTCAACAAGCAATGCCTTCAGAATTAGGCAGGAAGTCGGCTACGGAGTGTCTTAACACTAGGTTCCCTCTGCCTACCCTGCTGTTTTCGGGAAACAGCGTTAAGCTGATATATTTTATTTTAATATTAATAGAGCTTAATAATAGTAATGAAATAAAAAAAAAATTAAATTTGCTAAAAAATATTTTATTTCACATTGATATCGTGCGAAGAATAAACATAATTAAGTAATATATGCAAACATAGAATAAAACGTTTGATATTGTGAATCGTATTAGGTTCAAAGTGACTATAAAATAACAATTGCCCTATCCAATTAGTATAACAGCATTTATCATTAATCAGCTTCACGCTGTATCCCGCACACAGCAGGGTAGGCAGAGGGAACCTAGTGTTAAGACACTCCGTTCCCCACTTTCTGCCGAATTCTGGAGGCATTGCGTGTTAAGTGGCAGAGCTCAACGCCGCGCTTAACCTCGACACCAGAGCGTATAAATGGAAATATAAATTTGAATAAATATTTCATCTCCTCGAGCGGGGATCGAACCCACAACCAGTCGGTTTTACAGTCACACTTTTTTTTTAAATATATAAATTTTGCAATTATTAAAGTTACATACAAGTATAGGTCATTTTATGCTTCGTTTTCCGTAAACACTGTCAAAATGTTATCGGTATTCGCTCATCACTAGTGGGCATCTGTTTCAGATGTACGGCAGGTGTCGGTGCAGGTGAACGCCATACTAGGCAAGCCTTGTTCTCAACCAAAATTTTCTCGAATCATTCTTATCTTTTCTTAATATTTATTTTTTTATAGATATTAATATAATAATATTAAATAATGTTATTGTAGAAATAGGAGAAAAAGAAGTTAGGTTTTCAGCATATTTTACCATGCACAGCCATGCATATGTAAGTAATATATTATCATTATTCACGGAAACTACGATTCTTTAATTTTTAGGGTACCGTATCTCAAAGGAAAACCGAATCTCAAAAAAAAGAACCCCTTATAGGATCACTAAGCCATTTATCTCAAGATCACGTGGAGCTATGAAGCTGTTACGCAGATACTGTCTACGGTCTCTAAGAGCACGGAAAAATCAAGCTTTTATATCGATATAATCATAAGACACCATAATTTTTGTATAAAATTCGACGCGTAATTTAAAACCTATATGGTTCTTCCCGTGGACATTTATGAAATTTAGCAAAAAGTGAGAACTTGTAGTACCTACAAATAGAGAAATAAATACAAAAAATTTCAAACTTATAATTCTAGTTTACACAAAATAAGTATTTGCACTCATCGAGCTCGGCGAGCTTATTATGTATAAGCTTATTACCTACAATTTTGAAATTGGTGAGGAACCTTCGGTAGTCAAGTCCGACACGCAATTGACCGCTTTTTGAAACTAAAATGGAAATTTAAAACCGAATAATCAGTAAATAACGTTCTACGATCAATAAGTATTGGATACGAATAAGTCATAAATTTAATTTAATTCATTAGGGACAACAAGCAGTGCACATATAAGTAAATAAAAAAAACAGCATAACCAAGACCATTTACCACAGATTACTAAAAATATAACAAAATATATATTATATGCGATATATTATATTAGAACGCATGGTTTAGTGGTCAGAGCGCCTGGTTGGTTTCCAGTAGGCGCGGGTTCGAGTCCCGCTGCGTTCAAATTTTTATACGTTTTTTAAATAAGTATTTTCCTAAGTGTGGAATAACACTTTAAAAATGTTTAAAAAATATATATTACATTATTTACCTTAAAATATATGTATGATTTACCATTGAACCTGTTAGGACGCGTTGTCGCAATATTAATAGAATTGATTTTTTTAGTTAGACTTATACTACTACTACTTACTAAATAATTAACTACTTTACTTCAATATATCTGGATATGATTTTATTTGTCAATACAGCATGCAGCGCGCTGTATTTCACATATAGAACGGTAGAGAGAACCTAGTGTTAGGACACTCTGTTCTATGCATTCCACCCAATTTTCGAGAGAGTTGAGTAGCGGTACTCAACGCCTTCGTCGTATTAACAGAACGAAGAAATGAAAATCGGGCCAGCCGTGGCGCAGGGGCACAAAGTGTGACTGTAAAACCGACTGGTTGTGGGTTCGATCCCCGCTCCAGGAGATGAAATATTTACTTAAATTTATAATTCCATTCTCTTCGCTCTGGTGTCGAGGCAAAGCGCGGCGTTGAGTTCTGCCACTCAGCACGCAATGCCTCCAGAATTCGCAGAAAGTGGGGATCGCAGTGTCTTAACACTAGGTTCCCTCTGCCTACCCTGCTGTGTGCGGAATACAGCGTGAAGCTGATTATGATTATTACATAACATTTTCAAAAATGTATTGAGATGCAACTGTCAATATATTAATTTCTTTAAACTTTTGCCTTATGGAGTCTTTAGGACCTAAGTTATAGATTGCACGAATAGCTCGCTGCTGCAGCACAAATATTGGTTGAATACCGGCTGCATTACCCCAAAGTAAAATCCCATAGGACATAATACTATGGAAGTAGCTGAAGTAAACAAGTAGAGCCGTTTTCACGTAAGTTAATAATCTAATTTTCCACCACTCATACAAATTGCGATGAATAGTGACCTATTAAATGTATATAAAAGTTGTCAATCAATATATATTAAAATTAATTGTCATATCAGAAAATAGATAAGTAAAAATATTCTTTATTATGTTAATTATTTCAAGCCGTTAAGAACAGGTGCTTTAGGGAAAAAAACTGTTACCTGAATGGTCGAAACGTATCGGTCTATTGAATTTAGGTCTATTGGTTACTAAATAACATTATTTCTTGCTACACAATATATCCCGCACGCAGCAGAGTAGGCAGAGGGAACCTAATGTTAAGACACTCCGTTCCCCACTTTCCGCTAAATTCTGGAGGCATTGCGGGTTAAATAGCGGAACTCAACGCCCAAAAAGAGGCACAAATTGTGAGTGTAAAATCGACTGCTTGTGGGTTCGATCTCCACTCGAGGAAATGAAATATTTATTTATATTTTCATTTCTTCGCTCTGGTGTCGAGGCAAAGTGCGGTGTTGAGTTTCGCCACTCAAGACACAATGCTTCCAGAACTCGGCGGAAAATAGGAAACGGAGTGTCCTAACACTAGGTTCCCTCTTTCTATCCTGCTGTGTGCGGGATACAGCGTGAATCTTAAAAGAAAAATCCAAAGCAGCCTCAGCTTTTCCTCTATGGCAGGGCAGGCACAGTGAATTTAGTGAGAAGGCACTCAGTTCCTCATTTTTCACATAATTTTTAAGATACATGTTTGCGGATTTTTAAAAGCAGCGTTTTATGCGGAAGAAATTAAATAAAATTTAAATATAATCATTCTCTTCCCCCAAACAGTGATCGAAACCGCAACCATCGCGTTTACGAGGCTTTGTATATACAGCAAGTGCATGTGCGGCGCTGTCCCACTAAGCCACGACGGCCTCTTAAAACTAACTTTAATTAAAATCGTGTAATCCTGGGCGGCACTCCTGGCTATAATTTTCTCTGTTTATATTACTATGGCACCCATAATAAAATTGAGATAATCATGTATTTTAGTTCCTTTAATAGTAGAGAATATCTCATAGAACTATGATGTTAAAATTCTCTAAATTGTCATGCAGGTGAAAAGATAATTTAAATGTTCATAATTTTAAATGAACAAATATGACTTATTAAATGTAATAAAAATAATGTTCCAGTCGTTATGAAATAGAATTACGTTTGTGTTTAAACTAGCGGCCCACTCGCGGCTTCGCCCGCATACCACTTTTGTTTTTTTTATTATACTGCATTTGCCCAACAGATTGATTAAATTTTTACATTTAATCATTTTTTATGTGGCTTATAATAGATATAAAAGATACACATACCGTATCGCGGACTTTATTTTAGAGGTAATGAAATTGAATATTTTTGTAAAAAAATCAAATCAGCTTCACGTTGTATCCTACATACAGCAGGGTAGGCCGAGGGAACCTAGTGTTAAGACATTCCGTTCCCCACTTTCTGTCGTATTCTGGAGGCATTGCGCGTGTCAATGCCGCGCTTTGCCTCGATACCAGAGCGTAGAAATGGAAATATAAATGTAAGTAAAAAAAAATATTTCATGTCCTCGAGTGGGAATCGAACCCACAACCAGTCGGTTTTACAGTCGCACTTTGTGCTGCTGTGCCACGACTGGCCTAAATATATGTGTTTATATATTTTTATCGCTCTAATTAGTTTCGCTTCGTTTGGGCGTCCAGCTTAATAGCATAATTATATAAACTAGATACTAATTAATATATAAGAGACGTGAGAAAATGCGCTTTCATTTAAAATTATTTAATTTTATTAGATTTTTATCGAAAATTAATATTTATTGGTTATATAAAACGCAATTTTATTAATATCTACAAGTATTATTAAATTTTAAAGAGAAAGATTGTTTTTAAGAGGCCATCGTGGTGCAGTGGCATAAGCGTAAGACTGCAAACGCGGCGGTTGCGGGTTCGATTCCCATTCAGGGGAATGAATTGTTATTTATCAATATTTTTATTTCTTCACTCACATACCAAATATAAAGCGCGGCGTTGAGTTCCTCCACTTACCACGCATTATCTCCAAAAGAGGGAAACGGAGTGTCTTAGGTTGCCTCTGCCTATATACGACATACAGTGTGAAGCTAAAAAATTATAAAAGTCAATTCGATTCCATTCTTCTGTTTCTACCAACAAGTTGAATCATTATTTTTATCTTTAAACTATACATCACATACACACAAACATACTATCTCAAAATTCACTACATTTTAACACTATTTATATTTTTTTTACACGAATCACATATTTTTTTATATTAAAAAAAATCCATCCGAATGGGTTAGGTCTTCTCAAAATTGATCATCGACAGGGACGTGGGAAAAAGGCCTTCTGTTCTCATATACCATTGTCGACTACACCTGCTGACCGTACGCAGCTTTCGATAAAAAATACACGCTCTCAGCCCTATCGACGATAGCATTGGTTTTATTTTTAAGGTAGTCGTGAGATACCGGCGCTATTAAGTGATTTTTTTCCTTGTTTCAAACGAATGAAGGGGTATTCGGTGATTAGATATAATAAAAATCTGTTTTTAAAGGTCTTATTAGAATAATTGTATAAGATTCATCGAGCATGGCCAGTCGTGGTCCAAAGCGCGTGAGCACGAACGCGGCAGGTTGTGGTTCGATTCCTAGTCGAGGAAATGAAATATTTAATATTTTCATTTCTTTGCTCTGGTGTAGAGGCAATTGCGCTGCGTTAAAAAAAATCAGCTTCACGCTGTATTACGCGAACAGCAGGGTAGGCAGAGGGAACCTAGTGTTAAGTCACACCGTTTCCCACTGCTACTGCGCTGCGTTGAGCCGCCACTTAACACTCAATAGCTCCAGAATTCGGCACAAAATGGGAAGCGGAGTGTTTTAATACTGGGTTCCCTCTGTCTACCCTGTTATATGCGGGATACAGCGTGAAGCTGAAGAATGCAACGAGTAAAGATCGTGTTAAGCAACCTACCGCACGCATAAATAATCGAATAATGATAGTCGAACAAAAAACTACATTCAAAGGCCATGTTGAAAAACAACAATGTAATATAGTCAAATTAACCACACCACTGTCACGTACTCCGGGACCAGAAAAAATGGTATTATCTTGACATTTTGTGATGTCGCTACTTTACTTTAAATTGAGTTGTGATGATGCATTTCTCATTTGGCCGCATAAAAAATAGTTTATCACTGATAAATCAGTTAAACGTGTGGCTTAGTTAAAAAAAAACCACCTGCACTTCCGTTTCTTTATCGTTTTCCATTTAATTGGTTTCGATGAGAATGATTTGAATATAACATTCAAGAAAGCTGTGTTTTGAAAATTATGTTTTCTGATGTAAAACATACATAAATTTTCCTCGATTAACTAAAAATAGTTGATTTTTGTTAGTTTTAGAGATAACTGGAACGCTTTCAATAATTTGCATACATACATTTTGAATGTTTTCTAATTAGACCTAATAGGTTATGTAAGTATGGTTTTTTATTCCAGTTAGATAACTTGTATAAGATCTTGTATACATTTTTAATATATTATTAGATTGAATTGATTCGTTTTAGATTAATTTGCGAAGGAATATTTATTTAATTTTTTTTAGCATTTTTAAAGTGTTAATCCACACTTAGGAAAAACGAAATGCTTATTTAGAAAACGTATAAAAATGTTAACGTAGCGGGACTCGAATCCGCGCCTCCTGGAAACCGACCAGGTTGAACGTATTGCTCAGTGGTCAGAGCCCCTGGTCGGATTTCTAAATAAGTGTATTTATTTAAAGCCTGATCCTGAAATTGAAGAATGAGATGACTATATAATTATATGAAATATGCAAAATGATAATGACGGATTTTTTTTGTTTGTATTTTTCCATTTATTTTAATAAAAAAATAATAGGTGCGTTATTTTTAATTGGTTATGTCCATTGAAAATATAGTAAATTTAATTACATATGTAAAAATACTATCTTTGAATACAACAACTTTTATTCAGTTATAAAAATAAAATCCATGCTTCTTGGTGCAGCGATTCAGAGTCTGACTGTAAGCACTAAAGCTGTGTGTTCGATTCCCACTTAGGTGTATAAATTATTATAATTTTCCTTGCTGTTGTAAAAACAGCGTGGCCTTTAGTTCCGCCACTGAACAAGCAATCTCTTGAAAATTGGGAGTTTCTTAACCCTCTCTCTGCCTACCTTTTTATATATACATTACGTGAAGCATTTTTTTTTTAATATTTCTTAAATTCATAGATAATCTAATCAATACAAAAAAAATGGTAATAATTAAGGGTGAAAGTTCCAAAGCTTCTATATATTAATAATAAAGATAACAAACGCGATTATCTGGTCTAATTAGAATGTCGTTTTAATTATAAGTAGGCTAAGTGTTTATATTTGAATTTAGTTTAAATTGACTCTTCATGGTTACGGTTAGTTAGTTATCTGGAGATTAATCTTTTTTAATAAGACAAGATGGGATTAATATCTCTATCTTTAGGGTCCCGTACCTTAAAAGGACAAGGCGGAACCCTTATAGCATTAAATACTTGTTCGTCTATTTAGGTCATTTGTCTCGAGATCGCTTGGAGGTATCAAACTGAAATTAATATCTTATTAAATGTCAACGGTCTCTTGGACCTCGAAAAATATCAAGCTTCAAAGTGAACACAGTCAAATGCTATGAGCATTGATGCATCGTTTTTGTTACAAAATTTGACAACTTTATTGGCTTTAATCAAAACCGGGTATTTCCCGTAACATACAATTATTAAAAAAATCTATGAGCGAAAATTTGCAGTACAAATAAAGATAAAAAAAGCTAAAAATGGAAATGTATATTAAAGATAAAAATTATTACATTAGCTTATAGTTGCAGTTTATTTCATACAAAATAAGTGCCAATTATTATAAGTTGCATTGTCTTTTGACTAACAATTCTCAAATTGAAATGGAACCCTCGATGGACTAGTACGACTCGCACTTGACTGGTTTTTATTCATTAAGTTATACAACATATCTAATATGAATAGATCTAAATTAATAATAACAAATACTCCACACGAAATGCCTCTAGAATTAAGCGGAAAATGGAGAACGGAATGTCTTAACACTATTCCGGCCAGGCAGAGGAAACCTAGTGTTAAGACACTCCGTTCCCTATTTTCTGCCGAATTCTGGAGGCATTGCGTGTTGAGTGGCAGAACTCAACGCCTCGATCGTTCCTCGTCACCAGAGCATGGAAATGGAAATATAAATTTAAATAAATATTTCATCTCCCCGGGTTGTGGGTTCGATCGCCCCGAGCCCCACTCGGGGCGATCGAACCCACAACCAGGTTTTACAGTCACTCTTTGTACCTGCGCCACGATTGGCCTCAAAATCAATTAAACAATAAAAAAATATATGATGATATTAAACTATATACAAAATGGCGGTTTACTCCTGCAAAAATATTTATTAATAATGAATTGTAATTTATCAACATAATAAATAAATAGCTACAACGTGAGCTGAATTAGGCGTCGAATATATATATATATATATATATATATATATATACGAGGATATTCTTTCCATATAAGGAAGTGCGCTGGCCGTTTTACAACGTGCCATTTTTCTTTAATGTAAACTAGTATATTATGTAGCATTTGCTATTAACAAGGGACTTTTAGTTTTTATATGAAGTTGAAACATTTATTTATATTTGAATTTGTTTTTCTTCTAATTGTTGTAGAGGATATTGTGGCATAGTGGGCAGGGTACTGTAAATGCGATGGTTGTGGGTTCGAACCAGAACTGGTACTGGTGGTGTGGCTTTGGTAATATAAAGCGCAGCGTCCAAATCTGCAGTGTCTCAAATTTAGGCGGAAAGTAGAGATCGATCGATGCATCGGCGGCGTTGAATTGCGCCACTCAACACTCAATGCCTCTGGAATTCGGCGAAAAATGGGGAACCAAATTGTCTTAACACTAGGTTCCCTCTGCCTACCATACTGTATCAGAAACAACGTGTAGATAAAAAAAAATATAAGAAATGAACATTTTATCCAACCGATTTGAACCCAAAATCTTAGTGACTGCTCTTCGTGATATTGAAAGACTCCCATCTGCACCATGACGAAAAATTAATACTTACTTATTAGCCCCACTCAATCTTATAGAATCGATCAAGGTGCTCATCAGTCGTATGTTTATTCGATTACAATTATATATGTAGATTTTAACTTTATTCTAATTATAATATACGATATGATAACAAACTAATCGTATACCGGAAGTTTAACGGTATTTCTCCTTATAATCAGTATTTTAAAATTTAAAACCCACAAGTTAGAACAACCTGCCTAATGCATCGGAGGCAACAGGTTCGATTTACGATCGTAAGTTATCTTGTACTTCTTATGTGTTTAAAATTGACCTATTATTTTTTTATGGAATATCGTAATGTTTACGACGCTTCGTACAAAATCTAGTCCAGAAAATAAGGGAGTTTTCGGTAAAATTTGTGGTGACGTGTAAATAAACAAGAATTCTATCAAAATATAATGAAAACCAATGTTGTGTAAATTAATTCGATTGGCTATTATTTTTCTGAAAACGTATAAACATTTGAGCGTAGCGGGATTTGAACCCGCGCTTCTTGGAAACCGTCCAATAGCAGTATTCGTTTTCTAAATATTACTTTTCTCTTCTAAGTGTGAATAACATTTTTAAAAATGTCCAAAAAATATTTTTTTTGTTGACAAAACAAACATTATATAATAATTTTATTAATGTTTTTTTTTTTAACTAATATCCTTCATAATTCTTAGCTCTTTCCATTCGGCCATATGAGCAAAGTCGAAAATAAAACGTAGTGTAATATAAGCACTACAGACGCCAGTTGAGGCACAGCGCCATAAAGTATGACTGTAAATACGACTGGTTGTGGGTTCGATCTCCACAATTTATATTTCCATTTTTTCACTCTGGTGTCGAGACGAACGGCGTTGAGTTCTGTTCACACAACTCTCAAAGCCTCCAGAATCCGGCGATAAGTGTGGAACGGAGTATCTTAACATTAGGTACCCTGCAGTGTACGGGATACAGCGTGAAGCTGATTTTTAATATAAACACGCTGCAAAATCAATGTTTATTAATAAGTACGCCGTTACTAACATCCACACACTATACAACCTGTGGACCTGGGACTTGCGTAGTTTTTGCGCATCCGCCTCGCACAGACGGTTCCGCATCCGGTGGAAGTGCTCAGATGAGGAGCATTCAACTTTTTTGTTTCCACTTCCGCCAAGGATACCTTGATTGGAGGTGCGCTCTGACCTTGGCATCGTATTTCAAATTTAGGGTATAGTACACCATGGGAATATCTTATTGTATGGTTGTGTATTATTACGTAAGTATTTTGAAGAATTATGTTTTGGTTTTTGATGTTTGCGTAATGTTCCGGTTGGTTTGTTTTCTGGAAACGTGTAATAAACGGAACTGTGTTGGTTGGTTTGGATTTTGTGAAGTGGTTCTTATTATTGTAGTACATTGCTTATAGGTCTTTCAAAAAGCAGCTTCTTCTTCTCCTTTTTTTCTCGTTGTATGTAATGTAATAAACTAATATATTATGCAATCTTTTGCATATTGAGGCCAGTCGTGGCGCAGCGGCATGAAGTGTGACTGTAAAACCGACTGGTTGTGGGTTCGATCCCCACTCGAGGAGATGAAATATTTACTTAAATTTATTTAAAATATTTCCATTTCTTCGCTCTGGTGCCGAGGAATAAGGAGGAAGTGTCTTAACACTAGGTTCCTCCTTTCCTGCCTACCCTGCTGTGTGCGGGATACACCGTGAAGCTGATTATAGATTTTTCAAAAAGCAGCTTCTTTTCGTCTTTTTTCTTCGTTATATATAATGTAATAATCTAATATATTATGCAATCCTTTCTATAAAATAGTCATTAATCAAAAATGATTGCTTTATCAAACTAAAATTTCAAACTGTGTAGTTTGGATATCTCGTATCTACACTTATTTATATGCTACATCTTTAAAAACAGGCAAGCCAAAATGAGTAGTCATTTATTTAATACTTTTAAATTTGATCAGATTTTTTTATGCAACAGATATAAATAAGGTGCAGGCAGATGGCGAGTATCAAAAAAGGCACTTGCGCGGAACGATTTATTTTTTTCGACACCATAAGGATTACGACTTCCAAGTTAAATCTACCTTTCTGTGTATCATATTTGCATCTAAATGACATGTGCTAAGTTTGAAAATTAGAAAAAAAAACTGAGATTGATGGAAAAAATTGTGGAAAAAAAATGGTTCAAGAAGCGACAGATGTACGTAAAGAAACATAGTCGGGCACGAGCCATCTGCCAAATCTCCTAAGAAACACGCACACTACGACGAAATAGAGCAATAGGTATACAAAAAATCCTATGAAACGCACACATAGACGCGCGATCTATCGAAGCAGATCGGCGCACGCGCCGCTCGCTGGCAGATGGTACGATGGGATTGGTCGATGCTGTTTGCATTTCCAACTTCCGCACAATACCGTGATAAGGAATATGACTTATAGTCAGTTGGCTGACACTCAAGACGTTCTTAATATATTTCTGAGTACAAAAGTCCAATGTGAACTTTGGGTCAACAAAGTATTCAAGAGAAAGAATCTATTATAATATAAATAAAATCAATCAGCTTTACGCTGTATCTCGCTCAATGCAGGGTAGGCAGAGGGAACCTAGTGTTAAGACACTCCGTTCCCCAATTTCTGCCGAATTCTGGAGGCATTGCGAGTTGAGTGGCAGAGCTCAACGCCGCGCTTGTCCTCGACACCAGAGCGAAGAATCTAACATAAGATGATATTAACAATTTAATGTAATAATAAACTTAATGCTAGGTATTTTTATTTCTTTATCGTATTTCTTATATTATATTTTTGTCATATTAATCTTATTTTTTTATTCAAAATTGAATTTAAGACATATATATCTAGCTCATACATTGTGATATTTAAAAAAAAAACAGTAGTAGTAATATGACTATTTTTAAAGGTTTAAATTTGATAAAAAATTAAGAGCAAATTTGAGTAGACTATAAAAGCCTTCATTCTTCTTATTCTTGTAGTAAAGAAAAATAGAACGATTTGAAAGACTTCAATAGACATAGAATCTTTACCTGAAGGCAGGACCAGCTGCGCTCACATCGATTAAGACTGGCGTCTCCTTTTGGATACTTTTTTATATATATATCTAACATTGTGATTCTAGAATGAATGATTTAGTAGATATTGTAAGAAAAATCTCAACAAAGTTTATTTCTTTAAAGTTAAAAGTAATATTTCAAAAAAATAAAAGCATAGGAATATATTTAGTATTTATTTGCTAAGGTTATGATTAAATACGGCGAAGATATACGGCGTAATAAACACCTTTTAAACTTTTCGACGTATGTCTGTTGATATTAATCAAAGAATATATCATATTATTTTTTGTTGTTATTTCGCAACATACATATTGGCTTAGGTTATGGTTATTGTATGTATATTTCTATTTTTTTTACATGTTTCCCGTTCGTAATTCTGGATAGGTAGAGAAAAGTGAGTTAGTTCTCCGTTTTTCACTTGTTTCTTACTTTTCTTATTTACTTGTAACTTATTTTTTAAGTAACCAAAAAACTTTTTTTTGTTTTGTCTTGGAAATTTAATAAATTTAAGTTAACAAAAGTACGAAAAAGAAAAATACGGAATATTTTGTAATATATTAAATTTATATTTCCATTTCTTCGCTCTGGTGTCGAGGTTAAGCGCGGCGTTGAGCTCTGCCACTCAACACAATGCAATGCCTCCAGAATTCGGCAGAAAGTGAGGAATGGAGTGTCTTAACACTAGGTTCCCTCTGCCTACCCTGCTGTGTGCGGGATACAGCGTGAGGCTGATTTTTTTTTATTATATTTTTAAATTTACTGACATCTTCGCAAGGCTCCGATTTTAAGCTCACAAATTTCCAATCATTTTCTGTCAAAAATTTCATAGTTTTTATAAAATCAGCTGTGTGACTTTACTTATTTTTTTTAAACTAACCCCAGATTTGATGCATTTTGTACAAAATTTCAAAGCACACGTGTTTTTAACATTGCAGAAATTAAATTCTATACATCCTGTCCAAAATCTTGTAGATACCTTACATGTAAAATATATTTTATTATTTATTAAATAAGGTTTAAAATCCAACAAAGGATAACAATATCTCATCATCCAAAATCAGCTGATTCCCAAGGCTTTCACGCATATCGGGTCGTACTTGCAATTTTTTATACTGAGATCTGAAAAAAAAATCCTTTATCAAAGTTTATTTGCGCAAGATCGTGGGAAAGACTTGTCTTTGTGACCACGTGCTCGATTTTTACCTGAATTTCACAAGGAGTAGGTAGTGGGTTTTTTTCTGAGTAAAAGTTGACATTTTTTTCACTTGTATTGATTGTTATTGACAGTTGCGGACAGATTTGATTGGCGTCCAGCGATGCAATTGTTTTTTATTGTTAAAGTTTTTTTTTCTGACTTAATCACGTGGATTCAAATAAAAAATATTCTTTATTCAAATAGGCTATTGTAAGCACTTTTGATTTTAATAGGATGCATGTATGAAGAAGTTGATGACAGTGGATGAGGCTTTCATGATTCTCAGCGTCCCGCAAGGGACAAAGCATGTAGCACAAAAATCAGTATAGGTAGGTACGTTATTTTTGGAAAATTGGTAGTATGGTAAGAAGTGGGAACCTGGAAACCTAGTGTTAAGACACTTCGTTCCACGTTAGGACACTCCACAGCTCCAGTGATATTTACATATATGTACGTTTTTAACCGTAGTTTTACAGTAGAGTTAAGGAATAAGTAGATATAAATTGGTCAGTCATGGCAAAGGGGTACAATCGTGTAACTGTAAACGTGGCAGGTTGTTGGTTCGATTCCTACTCGGGTAAAGGAAATATTTAATATTTTCATTTCATTGCTCTGGTAACTAGAGAAAACGCCGCATTGAGTCCCGCCACTCAACTCAACATGCAATGCCTTCAAAATTGGGGAGCGGCCTGTTCTGGCGTCCTAATACTAGACTCCTTCTTTTTAACCTGCTAAATGCGGGATACAGCGTGAAGCTGATAAAAAAAGTGCATAAAAACAAGAACAACAACACAATAAAGTTAAAATCAAACCTAAATATACGACATAGTCCAAAAATCAAAATAAATCACCGTATAAAATCGGTCATGTGTAGAAACACTAGCGTGATCTTCAAGTGTTAAATGGGGGTTATGGCTTAAGAAATAACCGTTTCTAAGAGCGGACAGAACTGCCTTGTCACACGCGAGGTTCCGCTAACAGTCTGTTACATTAATATCAACATATTTCAATACATCATATTTTTAATTGATGTTCGTATGTCATCATATAGCACATAAAAGCAATAGCAGCTAAAAGATATTGAAATATAAAATATATTAAAGTATTACTTGGTCTATTTCGTGGCATATTTTCTGGCAGAGGGATCCCAGGTTCCCTGTTTTGTCCGAGGAGGATATCAACTACTCATCACACAATGCGTCCAGAATTCGGCAGCAAATGCGAAACGGAGGTATTTTCATAGGAACGAAGTATCTCAACACTAGGTTCCCAGGTGCCCTTTATCTACTATACTAAGCGTGTCAATAAAAACATATATTTGAATGATATTATTTTCATCTGTATATGACGTTTATTTTTTACGTTTTCATATCGATACGGCTCTTTAGATTGGACTATTTTAATATTAAAAATACATAAAATAGGCACTTTATGATAAGTTAGTACCTACTTGGACGATATTTCTTTCTATATTTATTTTCTTAAAAGCAATTGTATAAAAAAGAATCCGATTTTTTTTAATCACGCTGTATCCCGCACACAGCTGAGTAGGCAGAGGGAACAAAGTATTAACACGCCATTCCCCATTTTCTGTCGAATTCTGGAGGCATTGTGTGTTGAGTGGCGGAACTCAACGCCGCGCTTTGCCTCAAAAATTCCAAAAATCCTATAATACATAAATCATCCAATACTCTAATAACTATAAACCATAAGTTGTCCAATTATTGGTACCGTAGCCCTATCTGTGGCCAGGTGACACCATATCTATCGAGATTGTAAGAAACACCGTCCTTCTATGGATCCTAAACGAATATCAAATAAGCATTCTCTTTTGTGAAATCTCTGCATACAATAGCACAAAGCAAGGACGAATTTCATTCACTGTATCAAAATGATATTGCGGAACGTTTCTACATTTGATAGTAGGCTTACATCTACTTGTTTTTTTTTTAAATCAGCTTCACGCTTTATCCCGCATATAGCCGGGTAGGGAAGGGAGTATAGTGTTAGGACACTCCGTTCCCAATTTCCCGTTGAATTTTTCGAGGAGACTTGGTGCCAGCGCGAGGAAATAAAAATATTAGTAAATAATATTTATAAATCATTCAGTGAAGAAAGTGTGACTGTAAATACGACTGGTTGTAGGTTTGATCCCCACTTGAGGTAATGAAATATTTATTAATCGCAATGCCTCAGAATTCGACGAAAAATATGGAACGGAGTGTCTTAACACTGGGTTCCCTTTGCCTATAGTGAAGCTGATTTAATTTTTAATAATTCGTTGTCCCGAATGTGGGTCGAACCCACAACCGTCGCGTTACAGTCATACCTTTGTTCCTGCGCTTGTTCTTATCACCTTGTAATAAAGTCACTAATATGATAACTTAAAATCGTTTTTAATTAGGCTTCTAGAAGTTTTAATAGCTTTGTATGTGGGACTTAAGATTACGATATAAATGTGCCATTGACCATATATGGAAAAATACATTTGAATTTTTCTTAGTAAGTGTTAGGTATTTCTATATAGGTAGGTGGCTACTTGATCCTATTAATCAAATATGTCGGAAGCTAAAGTGATTTTCTCATGGGAATCAATATATGACTATCTTTGAAATATATTTATTAAGATTTTAATGAATATTTATATGTACAATATATATTTAATCTAAAATTAGTTTCTTGTTTTACGTCTCGTGATTATCATATTGCATTATGGGTCAACTCAACACGCCTCCAGAATTCGGTGGAAAATGGGAAACGGTAGTGTTTTAATGGGAACGGAGTGTTTTAACACTAGGTTCCAAGGTTCCATCTGTCTACCTTGCTATGTGAACAGAGGGATACAGCATGAAGGTAAAAGATAATAATAAAAATTAGGACATCAAATCTGTATAAAGTTAGTTGTTTCAATTTTTATACTCATATAAATTACATCACAAAAACTTACTATTACATAGACCATCGTGGCGCAGTAATACAATGTTTAACTGTAAGCGTGATCAGTGTGAGTTCAACATTATTTTCATTTCTCCTTTCTGGCAAGACTGAATGTGGTTAAATTCCGTCTTGAGCCCGGAGTGTTTTAACACTAAGTTCTCTATGCCTCGGCCGTTCAAAATTTGTCCATTATATAAATTAAATAGGTTTAGACATACAAAATAAAATAATATAAAAATAATATATTTATAATATCTATTTTAATTAAATTAAATCAGCTTCACGCTATATCCCGCACACAGCAGGGTAGGCAGAGGGAACCTAGTGTTAAGACACTCCGTTCCCCACTTTCTGCCGATTTCTGGAGGCATTGCGTGTTGAGTGGCAGAACTCAACGCTGCGCTTAACGTCGACACCAGAGCGAAGAAATGGAAATAAAAATTTAAGTAAATATTTCATCTCCTCGAGTGGGGATCGAACCCACAACCAGTCAGTTTGCCACTGCGCCACGACTGGCCTCAAATTTATTAATAATAATTGAATAACAAACCAATATTCTCTAACTGAATACGATGTAAAAGATATCAAACGAATTATTTATTCAAATGCGATATCTAATCTCTCGACAATAAACAACCCCTTCATCCTGCCTTCAAGAACTCCCCTAATACTTGAGGGTACAATTTATTTATAGATAAAGAATTGATTTTATAATGCTTTTAATTCATCATCCCCTTACAGTATGCATTTATAAAGACTTTTATATAGAGCTTACAAAGGCCAGTCGTGGCGCAGTGGCCCAAGTGTGTGACTGTAAGCGTGACTGGTTGTAGGTTCGATCCGCAGTCGAGGAAATTAAATATAATATTTAATATTTTAATTTATTCGCTCTGGTGTCGAGGCAACGCGGGGTTGAGTTCCGCCATTCAACACGTAATATCTCCACAATTTGGCAGAAATTGGAGAACGTAATGTCATAACACTTGATACAACGTGAATCTGATTTAATTTATCATAAGTAGTACTTTTAATGAAATCTATAGATACTAATAATATGAAAATAATTTAGTTTGTTTGCGCGCGCTAATCTCAGCAACTACTGGTTGAAACTGAAAATGAATATTGTGCTGGAAAGTCCATTTATGGGGAAAAGCTATAGATTATATTATATCTCGTTAAACTAAGCTCACCGACAATAGCTTATATTAGATTAGCACGCTGTCGAAGCCTCGACCATTTAGAATGTGTGTCATACGGTCATACCATATCTATTCAACTTCTCTTTTATTTGACCACGTGGCCGAAGTATAAGCTATCCTGTTTGTACGGTGAAAAGAAAAAGCATCATTTTAATTATATTTTGCCAGGTTGATTTTGTACATTTTGGCTGGAAGTATTTATAAAATAAATAAATAAATAAATCAGCTTCACGCTGTATCCCGCTGTATCACTGCAGGGTAGGCAGAGGGAGCCTAGTGTTAATACACTCCGTTCCCAACTTTCTGCGAATTCTGGAGGCATTGCGTGTTGAGTGGCAGAACTCAAAGCCGCGCTTGTCCTCGACACCAGAGCGAAGAAATGGAAATATAAATTTAAGTAAATATTTCATCTCCTTGAGTAGGGATCGAACCCACAACCAATCGGTTTTACAGTCACACTTTATGCCCCTGCGCCACGACTGGCCTCAAAGAAGTATTTATGATGTAAAGTTAAAGCAAATCAGATAATCTAGCACAGAAAAATAAATCTGTTTCTTTGAAAATCATAAAAAAAATTGTTTACTCAATTGTATGTGACAATATAAATTGTGAGTTGCAAGTATGATATTTTGTTATTGATATAAAGTGGAGAAGAGGAGAGTGTAATCTTATTTTCTTCTCCGTGTAATAACAGCGAAGAAATTATAACCAAATTTAAAATGGATTCGAAGTGTTTATCTTTAGATTGTATTATTTTGATTTAAATCCACTGACCAGCAGGGATTTATAAATTGACGCAAAAGGGCAACAAGAATCCATCAGCTGCCAATGTAATGTATCTCCCGCATCGAGTAGCGTCCTGACTGCCCTTTCAATACAATGTGGGCTTACCTGTTACGGTATTATTTTTTATTTATTTTATTATTTTTACTATTATTATTAATTACTGTTAACGTACATGTCATTTCTTAAGCTTTTATAACATTCTTTATCGTTTTTTAGGGTTCCGTGGCTGAAAAAAGAAAACAGAACTCTAATAGGATTATTTTGATGTCCGTCTCCGTTTGTCCAGAGCATATATTTAGGGGTCTGGTGAATATCAATGAGAAATTGATATCAAGAATTCAGAAATTCAATCTTCTATGTCAACGCAATCAAAAAAATATGAGTGTTTATGCATCTTTTTTGTATTTATAGGGCTATAGAGTAGGTATTCATACTTCCCGTGGCACTACAATTATGAAAATGAGCAAGAAATGACTACTTGCAGTACAAATAAAGAAAAAAAAATATTTTTTAATATTTATGGATATTTCATAGAAAATATCATAGCAAATTTATAATTGTTATTTCATTCCAAATAAATTTATACGTCCGCAATTTAAGTTTGTCAACTTTTATTAATTTTACTACTATTATTTCGGCGGAAAATAGGGAATGGAATGTCTTAAACACTAGGTTCCATGTGCGGGTAGTGTGTGTGGGATGCAGCGTGAAGCTGAGTTTAATTTTAAATCTTAAAATTGGTACGGAGCCACCAATATGCGTATGCGACTCGCATTTGTTGACAGTTGTTATTCTTCATTAAACCAAATCGTGTCAGTTAGACGATTTTTTTTAAATTATTTGTTTTATCGACTGCTGCAAGTGAATAAAATATTTTGTTTTTATAGAAATAGAGGCATTGCGTGTTGAGTGGCGGAACTCAACGACGCGCTTTGCCTTGACACCAGAGCTAAGAAATGTAAATATAAATGTAAATAAATGCACTTACCTAGTATCTTAAGGTATGTACGATTCGAATTTATTTTATTTATATGCAAACTTATGAGATATTGAGTCGTCTTAATAATAAATACACGAGATAAACTCAAGGCTATATTGTGTCATACAAACGTGTTTAATTCATTATAGAATATGCCTAAGTAACTTCTAAGTAGGCCATCGTGGAGCAGGTGCACAAGCGAACGACTGTAAACCCAACGGTTACGAGTTTGATTCCCATTTGGGAGAATAAAATATTTAATATTTTTCTATGATGACGAGGTAAAGTGCGGCATTGAGTTCCGCCGCTCAATATGTAATGACTCAAGAATTCAGCGGACAGTGTTTTAGAGGGTACGGGGTGTCTTAACACTAGGTTCCCAAGTTCCCTCTGCCTACCCCACCATGTGCGGGATACAGCGTGAAGCTATTCAATTTTACATCTAAGTAAGAAATTTCTAATAAAGTAAAAAATCTTTAAATAGATCTTCCTATTTTAATATTTTTAATTTTACAATAATCTCAAAACAGAAAGTAAAAGAACTGGTGTTTTTTGTACCACTTGACCAAACACACTTAGGTACGTCTCTTAAAACGTACTTAAACTAACAGTATATGAGTATACAGTAGCTCCCTTATCTCCGGAACAATTTTAAGAAATTACAATTTGGCATTTACAAGGCGGCTGCAAAATATATAAAAAAAAAAGAAAAAAAAAAAACATTCGTATTCTATTTTTAATTTATTCGAAACATAAGAAAAGCACCAGATGCAGGCAGCAGGTAACAGAATTATGTTGCAAATTACGACAACCGACCGATTTTAGGAGATACCTTTCGCGCTCTGCGATTGTACTGGATTGTAACATTTCAAATTGGCCGTGTAGCCCCGAAAACCACAGCTTGCTTGACAGATGCACTGCACCGGCATAAGGAAGCCAAACAAAAAATAAGCACGTGCTAGAAAAAATCACATGCGGGCACAAGTTGTAAGGAAAAAAATAGTCGCACGATTCGGATTTCTTAGAAGAGATTTGGCGTAAAATGTATACGTTTTGGAGCAGCAGATGTTATATATATATATATAGCGGATATAGGTAATCTGTGAGATGTGTTTGTCTGTACTTGTTTTATTGATATCCAAAATAATTTGTATATAAAAAAAATATTAATATTATAATTAGAAAACGGATTGGATTGAACGGACCCTGCATCTCGTACTGAGCAGGATAGGCAGTGGGAACCTGAGGATTTAGTGTTAAGGGAAACGGAAGTGTCCCCACTTTCTGCTAAATTCTGGAGGCTTTCTGTGTTAAGTGGTGGAATTCAACACCGCACTTTGCCTCGTCACAGAGCGCAGATACGAAAATAATAAATATTTCATTTGCTTAAGTGGGAATCGAACCCATAGCCTGTAGCGTTTACACTCGCATACGTGGCCCCTGCGCCACGACTGGCCTTTCGCCTGTGTATTATCACACTAAGAGTAGAAAAATATAAAAAAAAAATAAAACAAAATAACATTTTGAATGTAACAGAAATCGAATCAGCGTCTCCAAAACCAAACTCTCTAACTACCGACCAGTAATATATTTTTTTCTACTAATAAATTTTAACCAAATTTAAGAAAAGAGTGTCTTAACACTACTCTACAAGACATTAAATAGAGATGATGCACCAAAATAATAGAGCAATTTAATTTTGGTGAACTACTATTAACAACTAGGTATGGATCCGGAAGCGGTAATGGTGTTCACTTATTATCGTCCTTTACGCACGTGTCGGACCACCCATCATCATCTTGTTGAAACTTGTTTTGGAAATTAGCACTTTACCTTTTTTTATGTATAAACAAAAAAAAATAAAGTACTTATTAAGTAAAAAAAGTATAAATATGATTAAAATTTTATTGGTTGGAAAATTAAAAAATATGTTTTTTTTTTTAAATTATATATCTATGCCATCAGATTTCTGTGATTAGTACGGAACGGAAATGTCTTGATGGGAAGGACTGTGTTTACGCTAGGTTTTCAGGTTTCCTTTGCCCTAGTATGTGCGGGATACAGAGTGAAGCTAAGAAAATATGATTATTTCCAAAACAAAATCTAAATAATTAGATATTTATCAATTATGATTAAAATATATATAAATCTTATAAGATTTAATTTCAATAAATTTTATATATACTTATTCTATATCAAAAAAGCTATATATACTTCCTAAGAAATTCACAAAAGTTCAATACAGCCCTTAAAATACTAAAAGTTCAAATAAAAATTCTTATATTGTGATTACTTGTTTGTATACAATTACAGGGTACTCAATAGGTAATAGGGGAAAGATTTTGTCACGAGTACTGGATTGTATATATTTATAGTTGAGACCAACGTGACAGGTTGCGGGTTCGATTACCATTCGAGGAAATGAAATATTTAATATTTTCATTCCGCCACTTAATACGCAAAGCCTTCTGAAGGCTAGGAAGGATTCGACGGAAAGTGAGTAGTGCCTTCACTCTATCCTATACTGCTACATGAGAGATACAGCGTAAAGCTTAAAAGAATACTAAAGAACGTTGTACTAAATATGTAAATATTTAATATAAAATTAACAATATTAGAAAAAAATAATTTAAATTAATCGCAAATTAGATAAGAATCTTACATTCTTTAAAATTTAAATGAAATCGTAAAAATATAAAAAGAACTGACCTCGGATTTCGTTATTTATAAAACAATATAATAAATAATAGTTTTAGATTCTGTCATATTATATTTCATATCATATCCACAACAGGCCTTGAAATGTACAAAAGTTGGAATTTTCCTATGTAATCGATATGTTTTTTTGGGCCAATTATGTAAGATGCGATCGTGGCACAGAGGCACAAGCGTGTGACTGTTACGAGACGGTTGTGGATTCGATACCCACTCGGGGGAATGCATTATCATTTATTTTCCACCGTTTAACGTAGCGTTTGGTGCGTTCCGTCTCCGTTCTCTCTAACTGTTGCACCCTGCTTGGGATACAGCGCGAAGTAAGATTAGATTAATATTTTAATTTTTCACTCTGGTGCGAAGACAAAAGCGCGGTATTAAGTTAGGCCGCAATGCCTCGAAAATTCAGCGGAAAGTGGGGAACGCTACGTTCCCTCTGCCAACCCTGCAGGATACAGTTTGAAACTGAAAAAAAAAAATATCATAAAAATATCAAAAAACATCAAAATGAATATAACTATTTAAAACTATTGAAATTCGATAAGTATATATTACCTAACACATGAGAAATAAAATAAATTATTTTTTTATCGAATTTTGCTATCAAGTCTATAAATTAGAAATTAATATATTTTTTTCTATATGATGCAACATTCAAATTGGTTTGAGGCCAGTCGTGGCGCAGGGGCGCAAAGTGTGACTGTAATACCGACTGGTTGTGGGTGCGATCCCCACTTGAGGAGATAAAATATTCACTTAAATTTATATTTCCATTTCTTCGCTCTAGTGTTGAGGACAAGCGCGGCGTTGAGTTCTGCCACTTAGCACGCAATACCTCCAGAATTCAGCAGAAAGTGGGGAACGGAGAGTCTTAACACTAGGTTCCTTCTGCCTACCCCGCAGTGTGCAGGATACAGCGTGAAGCTGATTTATTTATTTATTCAAATATCATATATATTTGAATAAATAAATAAATATAGAAATGAAATAGGTATTCAGCCAAAGATTAGACCTGAGATTTCGACCATTATCGTGCTCTAATTTACGTATAAATTATTAAATAGATATGGCGAAGTATATTATATTGTAATTTTGAAAATTAAATAATCTATATGACATTTATAAGCATTCATTAGATTATATTTTTGGATATTTGTTATCTAATATAAAAACATTTATAGTCTATTTCGATTTTTCATATTATTATATATTTTTTTCCATTTATAGTGTTGTTTTGTATTTATAGTTTTTTGGTATACCATCGTATGTGTCATCTAATCTGTCATCTCATATGAAGAGATGGCGCTCATATTTATATCAATATTAAAAAGCTAAAAAGTTTGTTCTTGTCTGAGACCAGTCGTGGCGCAGGGGCACAAGGTGTGACTGTAAAACCAACTGGTTGTGGGTTCGATCCCCACTCGAGGAGATGAAATATTTTCATAAATTTATATTTCCATTTCTTCGCTTTGGTGTAGAGGAAAATCGCGGCGTTGAGTTCTGCCACTCAACACGCAATGCATCCAGAATTCGACAGAAAGTAGGGAACGGAGTGTCTTAACACTAGGTTCCCTCTGCCTACCCTGCTTTGTGCGGGATACAGCGTGAAGCTGATTTATTTTTTGATTTTTAGTGGTTCGAATCGAAAAACAAATGTCTTGTATAGTCCATTTAAAGAAGGTTTCGTTGCTACGGTCAGAATAACCTTGAGCACACAAAATCCCTATTTAGGGGAATTGATTATTTTCATTTACCTCCGTGAACAGATCAAAACGCGGCGCTGAGTTCCGCCAGTCAACTCGTAATATCTCGAAATGAGGTTGACATTGGAGAATGGAGTGTTAGTACGGAGCCACTAGTTTCTTTATGCCTACTCTTCTATAACACAGAAAACTGTATTATCTATTAGAGAATAGTATTGAATATCAATCGTTAGAGAAAGAAAGAAATATATAAAATTTATTAAATCAAAATCAAATCAGCTTAACGCTGTATCCCGCACATAGCAGGGAAGGCAGAGGGAACCTAATATTAAGATACCCCGCTCCTCACTTTTCGCCGAGTTCTGGAGGCATAGCGTATTGAGTGGCGGAACTCAGCGCCGTGCTTTGCCTCGACACCAGAGCGAATAAATGAAAATATAAATGTAAATACATATTGCACTTCCAAAGTGGGGATCGATACCACAATTAGTCGATTTTACAGTCACACTTTATGCCTCTGCGCCACGACTGGCCTCAAAATTTGTTTAATAAAAAAAAATCAAAATTCAAAGTTATTTAAACATATATGTATATACAATAATAATATTAACCTTCTAAATCGATGATCTTATCTTATATACTATAGATAATCTATAACGGCATGAACATATCGTAATAAATCCTATATTGTATATTAATGTTATATTAGTAGTATAAGGAAACCCGTGTTGGGATTTATAGACGACTATGTCATAGTTATAGCGCCGGACCAGCTAACAACCGTTTAATGGAGGTTTATTGGAAGCTAAGTAAAAAGTTTTATGATCGTGGGTAAAAGTTTTATAAATGCTAACCATTCGGTGTGAAAGAACCTAAATTATATCCTTTTATAGCAGGATATTGATTATAGCTATATCCTTCTATTAGGATCGAGGCCAGTCGTGGCGCAGGGTTGTAAGTATGTGTCTGTGAACGCAAAAGGTTGTAGGTTCGATTGCCACTCGAGGAAATTAAATATTTAATATTTCCAGATTTTATTTAATGAACGACGAGTCGACTTGTCCATTGAAGCGCACGTGGTCGACGATCGTGGCGTAGTAGGAAGGCGTCTAATATCTTTTTATTTCTTTCATAGAGTTTTTCATAGAGATTGTATTGTTGTATCTTAAAATTCTACTTTCACTTTTATTTAGAGGCTGTAGTAAAACAATGCCATAAAAGAATATTAGTTATGATGATAGTGTCATCTGGTACATACATACAGACAAACTCAAGCATCACGTCTCACTCGTCTCTAAAATATACTCTTAATTACAATTAATTATTAAGTAGATTGAGGCCAGAGTAGATTTAGCCAGAAGCACACGTGTGTGAAAGCGAAAGGTTGTGGGTTCGATTCCATTCGAGGAAATGAAATGTTTACATCATCAGACCAGTTGTGACGCAGGGGCACAAAGTGTGACTGTAAACCGACTGATTGTAAGTTCGATGCCCACTTGAGGAAATTAAATTGAGTTGCAGCGGCGTTGAGTTGCACCAATCAACACACAATGCCTCCAGAATTTGGCGGAAAGTGGGGAACGGAGTGTCCTAATATTAGATTCCCTCTGCCTACCCTGCTGTGTGGTGGATACAGACTAAAGAAAAATAAATAATAACAACAAATAAATAAGCATCTTCGTGTCAGCGTATTGTAAATGTCGTGGAATGGATGATTTTTTTTTACAGTAAATATGTATGTAAGTGACGTCGGCCACAGCTGCCGATATTAATCTTCTGGACACCAAAACGTGCGTTCGATACTTGTTCTTTACTGTCAAAGACCGACCTTAAGAGTTCGGTGTGTAATATTCGCTTATATGAATAAAACAGGTATGATATGGTGACTATAATATATGAGAAATTGCGTTATTAATGTATATTGGCTTGTAAAGCTATAGTGGTGCAGTTGGGAGGTGTCTAGGAGTTGGGGATTCGAATTCCATTTGGGGAGGTTTTTTTTAAATATATATTAGCTTTTTAGCTTCACGCTGTATCCCATGTTCTTCGCTTTGGTATTCCATTTTTTCGCTCTGGTGTCGAAGCAAAGCGCGGCGTTGAGTTTCGCCACTCAACACGCACTGCGTACAGAATTCGATAGAAAGTGAGAAACGGAGTGTCTTAACACTAGGTTCTCTACGCCTACCCTGCTGTGTCCGGGATACAGCGTGAAGCTGATTGATTTTTATTTTAAGATCATTAATTAATATATGTAAATGTTGTATAAAAATTATGACTTGCTGTACTAACTTTATTATTTTTAGCTGAAGCCAGCAACCTCTCGCGTGTTACAGTCCCATCATTACCTTTGGTTGATTGAAAAAATCATTTAATATAACGTTCATATATACAATATAAATACGATATATGATATATAAATTTGCATTTACATAAAACATGTCATATTTTATTTTGTTTTATATTTTATGCATTTTTGCTGTATTGAAGGGTAGGCAGAGGGAACCCAGTGTTAAGATACTGTGGTCCCCACGTTCCACCGAATTCTGGAAGCATTGCGGTGTCCAGATTTGCAATTACATTCAAAGCCAACTTCACTTTTTTTGCCACATATCAAGGTTGACAGAGAATCTAGTGTTAATAAGGCTCTCCTTTCTCCATTTTTCAGCCAATTTCAACGAGGCGTTTTGTGTGGTGGAACTTAACGACGTATTTGGTCTTCTATAACTGGGAAATGGAAATAATTTAAATACAATGATTTTTAGCGTCTTTTTTAAGCTTCTCGTTTGTGTATTTATTTATATTTTCATAGGTGAAGGTTGCTGGATCTCTTTTTAACATCTAATCTATGTCTTTTTTACTGATTCAATCTCTGTGTCTTCTTTTCTCCATACAATGTGATGAAGTGATTTGTGATTAACATATAAAACGCCATATTTATATAAAGAAAATGTTTATATTTAAAGATAGCATACTATATAAGTAATGAGCACACACGGTGGTTATTCGGAGCTATATCGAGTCAGATTGATATTTTTTTTTTCAACTTCGCGTTTCGTTCTACATATAGAAGGATAAGTAGATGGAACCTAGTGTCAATACACTCTGTGTCATCTGCTTTCCGAGATATTACGTATTGAATGGCGGAATTTAACGCCGCACATTCACTTGAACAGCTTATTTATACGGCAATTACATATTATTAATTAATTAGTGCAAGTGATTAATGCAACAAGTAATTTAATTTCGCAAAAAACGAAGAACGGAGTGTCTTAAGTTATTAGTTATCTTATATACGGAATACAGCATGAAGATAAAGAAATATTATATTTTAAAATCATCTCAGTTAAATTTGTAGGTTTTTTTAGTTAATCTAATTACAGGTAACTTAATATTTTTAAGATAACATAAACAAAAAATTCCTTGATTAATTTTATTATAAGTTGAGGTATAAAAAACAAGTACCGTTACATTCCCTACAGGTGTCCGCCTGCGCACGCGCTTACGTACGCACCGCTGTATTCGTATGACATTCTTGAATATTATTTTTAGCGTCACGCTGTATCCGCTACACGGCAGGGAAGGCTGAGGGAACCTTGTGTTAAGACACTTTGTTCCCCATTTCCCGCCAAATTTTAATCTGGAGGCTTTGCGTGTTGAATAGTAGAACTCAACGCCGCGCTTTGTCTCGACAAGAAATGGAGATACTAATTATTTAATTTCTTTGAGTGGCAATCGAATCCACAACCTGTCGCGTTTGTGACACTTTGTGCCATAGGGACACGACTGGCCTCGCTGACCACATTCCTGGATAAGGCACCATTTAGTTGATATAAAAATAAAACTCAATTAATATAGTTTTTAATTAGATTATCTAGATAATTGAGGTAATTGTATCATTTTAACAATTATTAAGGTGACTTAGTAAAGATGAGAGGGAATTATATTGAAACATAAATTTATTCTATAATAGTATTGATATAATGATGTTGTAATTAGAAAAATGTTTTTGTATGCATTTTATTTAATTTCTAAAATATATTAATACTTTGATAGTATTGTGGAGTAGTGGAATCGAGTCCAGGTGTATTTGAAATCGTTGTGGGTTCGATGCTCACTGTGCTGTGGGAGCTGGTAGATAAAGTTGGTAGCGGCGTTGATTTCCGCTCTGCAAGCAGTGTCTCGAATTCGGAGAGTGGACATCGAAGTGTCTTAGAGCTAAAAATAAGCCTTAATAATGCATGTTTTAAAGATTTTTTTTATTCAATTTTTGCATAAGCAGAATATATGTCTTTCATTATAGTATGCAAAGTAGTTACTAAGCTGGTTTCAATTAAAACCAACTTTATATAAAAAAATAAAAAAATATATATAAAAGGCGTATCGTGTCTTCACTCACCGTTTATTGTTAAATTACTCGATATCTTCCGATAGTTAATATAATTATTTTTGGATAAGAATTTTGTTGTCGCATGAACTGTAATTTGGGTGACGTGACTGATGGGTAGCTATTACTTACGAAAATTGAATAATTGTATACGGAAAATGTGTTGCGGCGTTGGATTCCGCCACACAACGTGCAATGCCTTAAGAATTCAGCGGAAAGTGGAGAATGGAGTGTCTTAAAACTAAGTTTCATTTGCATATCCTGCTATATGCGGATACAATGATACATGAAGCTGATTTGATTTATTTCTTATAGCTCCCTTATATCTAATAGCGCATCAAATTGAATTTAAGCTATGAGGCCAGTCGTGGCGCAGCGGCACGAGGTGTGACTGTAAAATCGACTGGTTGTGGGTTCGATCCCCACTCGAGAAGATGAAATATTTACTTAAATGTATATTTCCATTTCTTCGATCTGGTGTCGAGGCCAAGCGCGGCGTTGAGTTCTGCCACTCAACACGCAATGCCTCCAGAATTCGGCAGAAAGTGGGGAACGGAGTGCCGTAACACTAGGTTCCCTCTGCGCTATGTGCGGGATACAGCGTGAAGCTTATTTATTTTATTTATTTATTTCCATTTCGAAGATGCATCTGCGTCTTATCTTGACTGCTGGAAGCCGGTTTGCTTACCCGGCAGAAAATTGTAAGGGATTCACCCATTGTGAACTAAATCCTTTTTTGCCGTTAAAGGGTTTATAGGCAGATGTCAAGAAGTTTTCTGAACTATTAAAAATATTTCTTTAAATTTCTTCGGTTGTTTGTTGTTTCTCTACTGGCTTCTTTTGTATGGATAACAATTGGTCTAATGCCTTCTTTTTAAATGAAATCACGTATTTTTACTTCAATTATTTCGAATATACTTACGTACAGCTGCTGGATATGTTTTAGATATATTAAAAGTAAGGATCATCAATCACATTTTTTCTTTGGGTTTCAATAGGAATAATTTTAATATTTATTTCTCATTTTTGAGGCCGTCGTGGCCCACGGGCATGGGCATGGGTGTGTGGGACTGTAAAGTGACGGTCTTGAGTTCGTTTCCCAGTTGGAGATGTGAATTATTATTTATTAATATTTTTATTTCTTCGCTCTGCTAACAAGGCAAAGCGTGGCATTGAATTGTGCCACTCAACACGCGATGTCTCGATAATTATTCTAAAAGTCGAGAACGGAATCTTTTAACACTAGATTCCCTCTGCGTACCTTGCTGTGTGCGGGATACAGCGTGAAGCTGACTAATTAAAATTAAAGTATGTTAAAAACAGGGAAAAATTGACTTAAAATTTCTAGAATCTTCCTTAAGACCTGCAAAACTGCATATGAATAAAAATCTACTTACTGTTAATTATCTTACTATAATGTTATTGAGGCCAGTTGTGGAGCACGGGCACATGCGTGTGGCCACCACTGCCACGACTGTGGGTTTGATTCCAGCACGAGTAAAATGAAATATTTAATATTCTCATTTCTTCGCTCTGGTATCGAGACAAAGGCGTTGAGTTCCACTACTCAACTCAAAAAGTGAAGAGCGTTTTTAACACTAGGCGTGACAAAAATAAACATAAATTATATAATTATTATCTAAACAAACACCTTCCTCACAAATGCACCAAACACATTTCATTAAATATAATTATTTGGCCCTTGTAGCCTTATCAACTAATTTATATATCACTTATCGAACCTGATACTATAAAACTTGTATATTTTATGACAGTCTAATGTCCCAAATTCAAATGGAGGCAACGCACCTTGCCCACAAAAAAACGTGGCTAATGCAAAAGGCAGGTGTATGTGCACCTATTAATATTTTGGATATGAATGTCTTGTTTTGAACGAACGCACTAGCGTGTTTACGAAATTTTTAATATATTTCATATTTTTCACCTGTTGGTGTGTATTGAATATAGTGGTGTAGGGGCACCAGCGTGTGACTCTAAACGCGAAAAGTTTTGGGTTCGATTCCCACGTGGAATATTTAATATTTTCATTTCTTCGGTCTGGTGTTGAGGTAAAGCGCGACGTTGGATTCAATCACTTGACACGCAATGCCTCCAGAATTCGATGGTAAGTGGAGAACAGAAGTGTCTAAATGGGAACGGAGTGTCTTAACACTAGGTCTCCTCCTAAAAAAAGTAAACAATATTTGTACAATATATAATACACACATATAAACATGTATAGTATTTTAATATTTTAAAACAGAAAGCTCAAAATAAAAACTATATATATTTAAAAAAAAATGAAACTATCCATATTATAATTGATTAACATTAAATATACAAAGACCACAACATATGATATGTTTTTCTGATTGTAAAACAAAAATAAATCGTAAGCCACAATTCGGCGGAAAGTGGTGTGCGGAGTGTCTTAACACTAACCCTCTATCGACCCTGCTATGCAGGATACAGCGTGAAGCTGAAAAAAAATTATAATAAATCACTTGCAGCCTTCGATCTTTTGCTTCGCCTAAACTAAAATAATAACAGGTGTAATTGACCGATCGGATTTCACAATACGCTGTCAGGCCCCAAATTGAGTAATTCATCGAAAGCTTCTCTTTCGTATGAGGCTAAATGGTAATTTATGCTTTTTCTTAAAATCTTCCAATATAACTACATAAATTATAACTTATTTTTATAGTACTTTGAACAAAATATAGAAATATAGAAACTGATTTTGGTTAAAGCTTTTAAATTATATTTTTATACAAAATATTATTATATACGTAAGAAAAGATATTATTATCGCAACGTCGTATGTATGTAACATACAGACTTGAGACCAGTCGTGGCGCAGGGGCACAAAGTGTGACTGTAAATCGACTGGTTGTGGGTTTGATCCTCACTCGAGGAGATGAAATATTTACTTAAATTTATATTTCCATTTCTTCGCTCTGGTATCGAAGCAAAGCGCGGCGTTTAGTTCTGCCACGCAACACGCTATGCCTCCAGAATTTGGCAGAAAGTGGGGAACGGAGTGTCTTAACACTAGGTTCCCTCTGCCTACCCTGCTGTGTGCAGTATTCAGCGTTAAAAAGGAAGGCGCTTAGTGCTAAGACACTCCGCTCCCAAATTCCCGCACAATTCTATAAATCTGAATCCCCAAGAAAGAATTCCAAATTCTGAAGGCATTGCGTGTGAGTGGCGGAACTTAACGCCGCAATATTATATATTGAATTAAAAAAAAAGTTTCGAAATACAGCGCCTACTTGTTTCGCGTGCCCTACAACTTACAAGTGACACTTTACCAAAATTGTATTTAATAAGAATATGTTTTGCGATATACTTGTTTGAAAGGAATATGGCGGCGGGCAGGTGATCACCGGCGCACGCGCAGCTGCGGCGCATCCAAGGTTAGGTACCCCTCCCCGCGTCATACCCTCGACGTAGTGATGGGCTATCTGGATCTTTTTTTTTTTAATTAGTGTTGTAACGTAATTTAATTTTATACGGCCAATTATGTCACGGGTGTAGTTGGCCATTTTATTAAAAATTAAACATCGATCACCTTGTCCGTTTATTGATTGGTTTATGAGCTTTTGTTGCTGGTTTCTTGATACCGAGTTGCTGTAAAATTATATTTTTATATGAAGCATAATAATAATTAAATTAAGAGAAATTGAATTTTTCTATTCGATATTTTATTCTTAAATTACAAAAAAAAATATTTTAAAAAATACGGTGAAATTCTATTTAAGTCAGACATCACTATATAGTGCCACGTGGTCAGTGCGCACGCGCCGATAATGTCTCGAAGATACCCATTACTTGATCTGTAACAATATCGAGGTCACATGGGGTGACTCTATAAATAGTTGTTTAACAAGGGTCCTTTAAGTAAACTTAGTTTATACTTATAATTTCTATAACAATTTTGTTGTAATATTATTGGTTTTTATATGAAATGTATGCTTTTTTTATATTGATAATTTTAAAATATTGATAGTAATATAATATAATTTAGTTCAATTGTATTAATAGTGCAATGGTATTTGTATGCTATGGCTATTATATTTATTTGGCTTGGTAATTCCAATTTGATTGGCTAAATTGTAGTTTCGATATTTTTTAAGTTTTTATTGGTCAGCTTCACGCTGCATCACGCATATAGCAGGCAGAGGAAATCTAGTATTAAGACACTTATCGCCGAATTTTTAGAGGCACTGCGCGTTGAGTGGCGGAACTCAACGCCGGGCTTTTGCCTCTGTAAATGAAAATATTATAAAATAATAACTCATTTCCCCGAGTGGGGATTGAACCTACAGCCGTCGCGTTACAGTCACACTTTCGCTACGACGGCCTCTTCTTACCTTTATTGGTATGTGCAAAAAAATACGTATTAATAATCTTATACTGTAGTATTTCACTGCATTTATAATGACTAGATGACTTTGGTGTGATTATGGAGTTATCTTTATGAACATGCATTGAAATAAAACAACAATATTATGCTTTAATATATTTTTAAAATAAATAAAAAAATATTTATTTACATATATATTTTCATTCTTCGCTCTGGTATCGAGGCAAAAGGCGGCGTTGAGTTCCGCATGCAATGCCTCCAGAACTCGGCGGAAAGTGGGGAAAGAAGTGTCTTAACACTGGGTTCCCTCTGCCTACTCTGCTGTGCGGATACAGCGTGAAGCAGATTTTTTTATTTAATATCTTTTTTCCACTTTATTGGAGTGTAGGTATATTATAACAAGTATAATAAAAAGAAAATCTGTGTATACATATCTAACTTAAGGAATCTGTTGACTTACCTAACCCAGTTAACTCAACGATATAACAATCGAGATTCGAATCAATGACCTTCATAGTACATATTATAGCAGCTACATTGTTTTCAACATTTAATACGCTGAGTTGTCTCTTAGAGACAATGCCTTTAATTCAAATTAGTCACAATTTTCTTCACATAATGAACAGATTCCTTACATGTAACATTCTTTTACATAAAATTTCCCATGAAAAAAAAACACAAAGGTTTCCTTAATTAGAGGCTACATCGTGTGCTTCTTGTGTTTAACGCCCTTTCACATACCCGTACATCATAATTACGACTTACGCGCTTTCCACTAATAAACAACGCGATTTTTTATTCAGTTTTTAGGGTTCCGTAACCTAAAAAAGGTAAAAATGGAAGCCTTATAAGGTCACTTTGTTGTCCGTCTGTCAAGACCATTTATCTCGAGATTGTTTGGAGGTATTATGCTCAAATTAATATCAAATGTTCGGATCTACTGACCCTAGGAGGTTAAAAAAATAATAAAAAAAGATACGATACGAGCATTTACGATTTTTTTTGTTGCATTTTGTATGAGATTCGCCGCATAATCAAACCTATAAAGTACTTCTCGTAGACTGAAATTTGCGACAAAGTTAGATCTTACCAATAAGAAAAAAAATTAAAAAGTGAAAAATTATAGGTATTTCATAGAAAAAAAATTACAAATTTATATTTATAGTTCATTTCATAAAAAATGAGTGCATACGCACGCAAATTTAAGTTTGTCAACTTTTATATATTGTACCGTTGACTTACATTGAAATTGGTACGGAAGCCTCGGTGAACGAGTCCGACTCGCACTTAACCATTTTTTTATTTTAATATATGTTAGTACTTACACAATTAAAAATTAACTAAATATGAAAGTGCAAGTCAAGTGGAAGTTTTATATTTTAATAGATTACATGTTTTATAAAGCCTTTTGATTATGAAAATACATCTTGTAGATAGTTACTACTACTTTGTACTACTACATTTTATTACAGATTTTTAAAATGGTTATGTTCTTCTCTATATTATAGTAAGAAAAATATTTAACTAGTAGTGGCGCAGGGGCACAAGTGTGTAACTGTAAACGCGATTGATTGTGGGTTCGATACCCACTCGAGAATGAGAGAATATTTGTTTAGATTTATATTTTCTCTTCTTCTCTCTGGTGACCCAATGCCTGAGTGTCTTAACACTAGGTTCCTGTTTATCCTGCTGTGTGTGGAATAAAGCGTGAAGCTGATTTAAAAAAAATATTTAAAAAAATATATTAACCAAGTATCAGAAAATGCTTAATATTTCTGAACGAAATATCTAAAAATATTTAAATTTGATAAACAAATAAGAAAACCATGTAAACCTTTTTTTTACAATTAAACCTCTAAAATATATTATATTAATGTTTTTTAATTTAATTCTTTTTTTCGTATAATATTTTATACGTTTAAATGTATAATATAGTATAATTTCTCTATGGGATAACATTTTTATAGGAGTATGGTTCTAACAAAGCATCGTGCAGGTCACAATCAACACCACTGGATTTCTTGGAGCGTTCAGGCGCCACGCATGGCAATCAAATGCTTAGGAGTTATACGGACATTTTTGTTATCGATATTGTTAATACTATCTAGCACATATATTTCAATAGAAATCGATTATTTTTATCGATTATTAGAATATTTCTATAAATACAGTTAAATAAATGTCTTAATTCTATGAACTAAATATAAGATAATATTGTTGTTTTTTTATTAATTTTTCATTTTTCAATTCATAAATTTAGTATATTTTTTAATAATCTTTCTCTACATGTTTCTGTATAGACTTAAATGATTATTACATTTAAGATTAATATTTTTTTTTTTTTAGCTGTACGCTGTATCCCGCACACAGCAGGGTAGGCAGAGGGAACCCAGTGTTAAGACACTCCCGTTCCCCACTTTCTACCGAATTCTGGAGGCCTTGCGTGTTGAGTGGCAGAACTCAACGCCGCGCTTAACCTCGACACCAGAGCAAAGAAATGGAAATATAAATTTATTAATAATATATATTTTTTTAAAGTCTTAAGCTTTTTATAATGTGTATCTTGATGAATATTATTACTGTATTACTATATTACAGACGGAATGGAAATTTCTCAAAAAGAACATGGCTCAAATTTCAAACGAATCCTTCGAAATTCTTTAAAAAAAACCAGTCTTAATGTATACTAAAACAATAAAATATTTAATTTAAATCCTTTTTTTTTTATTAATCACATGTAAAATATAATAATAGGTACATTTGTTTTTATATTAATGTTTTAAAGATATTTTTCTTTTGTAATTTATTAATATATTAAACGATTATTTGCTTAATAGCATTTACAAGTTGTTATTATCAGTTGATTAAATTATATGATTTTTGAATTATTTAAATTGATTATAAAATATAAAAATATATAAATAACTTCAAAATTTTAAAATGTTACGATAATAGATAGGTTGGTGTATTTTGCCACTTATATGTATTTTAAAATAACTTTAATATTAAATGAGGCCAGTCGTGGCGCAGGGGCACAAAATGTGACTGTAAACGCGATTAGTTGGTGGTTCGATTCCTACTCGAGAAAATGAAATTTAGAAGAAAAATATTTATTTAAATATATATTTCCATTTCTTCGCACTGGTTGAGGCAAAGCGGCGTAGAGTTTCGCCACTTAATAAGTATTGCCTCCAAAATTTGACGGTAAGTGGGAAACGAAGTGTCTTAACACTAGATTCCTTCTGCCTACTCTGTAACGTTACTCTGTTTTGTAACGTATATACTATAATAATAATAAGAGATAACCATAAAGAAGGGATGTAGCTTAGTATAAAATATTTTTCAAATTCGTTCATTTGTTTTGTTAGGTACACTAACGACTAAATTCACAACGCTTGTGATATAAAACGTAAAATGGAGTGTCTTAACACCAAGTTCGTCCTCTCTAATAGATGTGGGAGATGCATATACATAATATTTGAAATAATATTGCTAACAAAACTAAAATCTTACTTATTAGATTACGTAGAAACATGCAATACTATAAATGTCTAATTTAAATCTTTCCCAGGCTTCCTATAGACAAAATTAAATGTTTATCGCGTTTTTTTTCGTCTAATTTAAATGTCAACGATTTAAAGAATTTAATTATATTTTATTTCCAGCTTGACGTTTTATTCCAGATGTGGTAGGGAAGACAGAGGGAGTATAGTGTTAAGACACTCCGCTCCCCACTTTCCAACGAATTCTGGACGAATTTGAATGGCCGTACTCAACACACTACCTCGACAACAGAGCCACAGAAATGAAAATACAAAATATTTAATTTCCTCGAGTGGAAAACGAACCCACAACCTGGCCTACTAAAAAAATATTGTCAGTATGATGAAGTCCGTATAGCTACTATGTATTGGTTAAGACTTAACCGACGACTTCCTACATCGTTCTGGCGGGTGAGCGCGCTAACAGCGTGCTTTATGGGAACATCCCTCTGAAGTACAGTTAAAGAAATAGCTTAGGCTTTTGTAGTTGAAGTTAAATGGATTTTGTATGTAATGATACTTGTTTTGTACTAGTGTAGGTTTGTTTGTTTATTTGTTTGCTATAATTTAATTAACAATAAACACGTAAATTTAAATAAACACGTAAAGGGGATAAACGAGATGGTAGTGGCTTCGATCCTCAGTTAAGGCAACGTTAACCGTTGAATGAGGAGGAGGAATAAAAATTATTTAGGATATAAATCCTAGCAAGTATTCTTTTTTTAAGTACAAGTGTCTGTTTGTGTGTTTGTTAGCAATAATTTCATTATGGAAATAAGGTCTTGGCTGTGGGATCACATCTGACTGTATATGCGATGATGGCGGGTTCAATTCTCACTCAGGGGAACAATTTCATCTGAAATTATTTTCATTCCTTCACTCTGGTATGCATGGTCTTATATAATTTATTGTTTTTGGGGCTAGTTTCTAGTTTTAAACAGATTTAGATGTAGATTAAATAGTGTGGACTGTTGAGAAATATAAAGATTAGTAAGAAAAGTGAATACTAAATTACTATTATAATGCCGTCTAACTATTACTAAGGTTATTGTGATCCATTGGGGGGTTAAGATAGGGAAAAATTTAAATATTTACTTGAATTGTAGCCTATGTATGTGATGCATAACCTATATTATTGTAGTTTAATTTAATTTCATTCAGAGATTTTGCGTTAAATTAGAAAAAAACTTCCATTCTCATAAACATTCACATTTATAAGATAAATAAAATACATTATCTTCAAAATATAAATCCTTGTCATAATGGGAACGGAGTATTTTAACACTAGGTTCCCAAGTTTCCTCTTTCTACTTTACAATGTGAGGGATACAGCGTGTAGTTCTAAAAAAAAATATCGTTATTGCTGCCACTGTTGAACCACTATTTGTAAACTTCACGTTCAATTAATTTTTATGTATGGCAATGTATGAAAAAAAGAAAATTTATTACCATTTTTTTTACATTTAATCTAAACAAAATTAATACAACTAATAATTCTTAATAAATTCTTTTTAAACATAGTAATAATTCTATAAATAATTTAAAACTTATTTATAATTTTATACTCTCTATCACTCTTTAATATAACCATTTACATGTTATCTACTTAAAAAAATTATAAATCAAATATAAAATGAGAAAAAAAAACATTCTGACATGCAAATAAAGCTTCAATATGTATAAAATATGCACATATTTTTTTTATTTTTGTAATTTTAAAATGGTATAGGTATCCAGTTTCATCGATAAGAGAATGTTAAGGCTAAAGTAGTTATAATCTATTATATAGTAATAATCTATTTTATTTATAATATACTTGTTTAGAAAACGTATAAAAACTTAAACGCAGCGGGACAAAATTTTTAAACGTTTTCTAAATAAGTATTTTTCTTTCCTAAGTGTGGAATAACACTTTAAAAAATGTTTAAAGATAATTTATAATATTATTTAGTTATAATAAATCAGCTTCACGCTGTATCCCGCACACAGCAGGGTAGGCAGAGGGAACTTAGTGTTAAGACATTGCGTGTTGAGTGGCCGAACTCAACGCCGCGCTTGTCCTCGACACCAGAGCGAAGAAATGGAAATATAAATTTAAGTAAATATTTCATCTCCTCGAGTTGGGATCGAGCCCACAACCATTTGGTTTTACAGTCACACTTATGCCCCTGCGCCACGACTGGCCTCAATTTAGTTGTAATATAGTAATAATCCATTAGTTTAGTAATAAGAAAATCATATGAAAATAAGTTACTATACGGAAAGAAGAAGGAATAAAAACTCCCAAATTCAAATAGACAAACATTTCTAGCCGTATTTTTTTTTCAGTTTCACACTGTATCCCGCATGTAGCAGGATAGCCAGAGAGACGTGTTTTAAGACACTAAATTCTTCTGCTGCGTTTTGGCTTTGGCTTTTATCGTACCAGAAGGAAGAAATGAAAATATAAGAAAATAACAATTAATTCCCCCGAGCGAGAATCGAACTGACAACCGTTGCGTTCCAACCACACGCTTGTGCCCATACGTCACTACGACCTCCCCATTCTATATATTCCAATTCCACAATTAAAACAAAAAATAACTTTAAAACCAACAAAAAAATACCGAAATTAAAAACACAACCATACCACATAGAACAACAGATACTATCAAATATAATAATGAACTTTTGTCTGTAAGCACCTTTATTCCGAATAAAAGCTCAAAAGCTGTTGTGACAGGCAGCTGTTAAAATTATTGATGTCTATATTTGTGGCTATAGCTAGTGGATGATAAGATTATCAAGGCCCATGTGTTGATTTAGATAACGTTTTTTTCTCCTGATGTTATAATATCACACCTTGGTTTAATTTTTGCAATAAATTAAATTTTTACACGCGATTGAGATGATTTGAAAATGTTGTATCTTCATTTAGGTGTATCGAAGAAAAGGTTAGACTTTAGTAAAAAAATCAGCTTCACGCTGTATCCCGCACACATCAGGGTAGGCAGAGGGAACCTAGTGTTAAGACACTCCGTTCCCCACTTTCTGCCGAATTTTTGAGGAATGCTGGAGGAATTGCGTGTTGAGTGGCAAAACTCAACGCCGCGCTTTGCCTCGACACCAGAGCGAAGAAATGGAAATATAAATTTAAGTAAATATTTCATCTCCTCGAGTGGGGATCGAACCCACAACCAGTCGGTTTTACAGTCTCACTTTGTGCCGCTGCGCCACGACTGGCCTCTATAATATGGACTAAATTATAGGAAAATGGACTAAAGGTACTTGTTGTAACAAAAATTAAATCTTAATTTCGCGCAACTACAATAGTAAGCAAATGTGATTTGTTTTATTTAACATAGTGACCAACGACGTCACGTCAAAGATGACGTCCGTCATTCAAGAATGCTATTTAGTAAACACTTTGATGGACAATGGGTACATATTGATGATAAACAAACACGAAATATGTGGTGACGTAAAGTTAACATATAACATTTCAGTTATTTTACTTCTTAGAACTGTAACAAGAATTCAATTCTTACAAGAATTTTTGATACTCCGTAATATTAAAATCACTATTATTATTAAATCAGTTATTTTTATTTGTAAATTTTTATATATTTTCAAATATGTAGATAAATAGAAATGAGGCCAGTTGTGGCGCAGGGGCACAAAGTGTGACTGTAAAACTGGTTTGGACTGGTTGTGGGTTCTATCCCCACTCGACGAGATGAAATATTTACTTAAATTTATTTTTCTATTTCTTCGCTCTGGTGTCGAGGCAAAGCGCGTCGTTGAGTTCTGCCACTCAACACGCAATCCCTCTAGAATTCGGCAGAAAGTGGGAAACAGAGTGTCTTGTCGTTCCCTCTGCCTACCCTGCTGTGTGCTGGATACATCGTGAAGCTGATTTATTTATTTTATAGATAAAGAGAACGAATTTTCATTAGGAGCCCCTTAACCCTGAACTTGCATCCCAAATCCAAAGATACTGATCTGATGGGCAACGCCATGGTGGCTCGACACCCTCCATTGAATGCTGAGTAGTTACTTCAGCAGATAGATGACAGGGGCCCATCTAGATTCTAGTTTTATCTAAGTTTTTTTAATTTGTTATACTAAAAACTGTAAATGTTAGTTGCCTCTGTATTGTATAAAAATATAAGGTTATACTTTTTATAACAAATTATTTTTTTCGACTATTACATATTTTAAATGAAACTATTTTGGCTGGGGCAAAGCGTATAGTTCGTATTATAAAATATATATTTTTCTAGAAGATTACACAAGAATTAATAATTTTAATTTAATTTATTACACAACATATTATGTTGACTTTTTGTTTCAACCTGTTTAATATTAAAATTTTATTTATTATTTATTTTATGTAACCGAAAAGCAGATAAGTATTCGTTATAGATTCTATTTTAAGATAAAGATTAAAAGATTATAAATGTATGCATAGACAGAGACACTGACATTTATATATAATAATATCTCTAGGCTTGGTATACGTTTAACATATCATTACCAAAATTTATTGCCATACATGATATATACATATCCTTATGTTACTAGTATGGAATAATGAATATTTTTTTGCATGTTACTAAAAAGAATTAAATCAGCTTCACGCTGTATCCCGCAGACAGTAGGGCAGAGAGAACTTAGTGTTAAACACTGCGTTTCCCATTTTCCGGTTAATTCTGAAGGCATTGCGTATTCAGTGGCGGAACTCTACGCCGCGCTTTGCTTCGACACCAGAGCGAAGAAATGGAAATATAAATTTAAATAAATATTTCATCTCCTCGAGTGGGGTTCGAACCCATAACCAGTCGGTTTTACAGTCACTCTTTGTGCCTCTGCGCCACGACTGGCCTCTGCATCTAATATAATAATGTTTTCCATAATTTCACTCACATAGCCATATCGATAACAATTCAGATTTAAAATTAGCATTTAAGCGATAAAACTTTAAGCGAATTAGTCGCATGTATTTTGATATTCGATAACACACATAGCCCGACGTACCTGAGTAATAAATCGATAATTTTAATCCGGTAAAATTTTAAGGTTAAGGTCATCTCCTCGAGTGGGGATCGAACCCCCAATCAGTCGGTTTTATAGTCACACTTTGTGGCTCTGCGCCGCGACTGGTTTCAAACTGGTAATATTTATTTAAATTTGTTTTCATATCTCCTCTGGTATCGAGGCGAAGCGCGGCGTTGAGTTCCGCCACTCAAAGAAGCTTATAATACACACATCCCGACGTACTCGAGTTACTTTACAATAAATCAATGGTTTTAATCCGCTAAAATAGTTTAAAACATGCAAATCGCGGAAAAATCTTCTTTCCTTTTAGAATATAATCTACAATAGTAATACACTAAGTAATGTGATTTGGGGGAGTGATTTATTTCTCAGTCTTTTCTTATGTTCTATTTGGCTTCACGTTAGAGTGAGTTGAGAGTTGTGAGTACGTAGTAGGGTAGGCAGAGAGAATTTAGTGTCGAGCCTACCTCTCATCATTATAATTCCTCCAAATTCCTCCTCTTGGTTTGCAGGAATTGTATGTATGTGAATTGTATGTGTAATTTTGTTTTATTTTTTCTTATCAATATTTTTCTTTGGTTACGTTTACTTATTTTGTCTGCTTATTTCAATTATTATTATTTTTCTAATAATAAGGTTCTTTTTAATCTTATTTCTAATATTTAGACTTATATTTTCTTACAATTACTAAGAAATATAAATATTGAAAACTGAAAATAATTTCATAATTATATTTAATAAATATTCGTACACTTTAAGCGGGCGAAGCCGCGCGGATCCGCTAACTTATTAATAAGTTAGTATGTACGTAAGTTTAGTAGCTGTATGTAAATTTTCATAAACGATTGGTAGCAATTTGAAATCAATTACACGGCTAAAATATATTAATATTAATGTCTTTATAATGTGACAAATTATGTAGTAAACGTGAATTTAAGGAAACTGAGTATTTTTTTAGATTTAATGTTACTATTTATTATTTTAAGAGAGTGAAGCACAAGAGCTATATGGTCAAAAGATTGGGCCTGCTCAATCTGCGTAATAGGGGGGACACGCGCTCCTCGTGATGGGGCAGTCTCCACACCACGTCGATGTTGCGCCCGAGGTATTTTACCGCATTGTGGGGGCCCATCTAATGGGAGGTGTATCCCCGTCGGTCATCCAATAGACCAGTTATCAGTCCGTCCAAAATGCATTCCAAGGCCTAATTTAGTTTTCCATATTTTTTCATTATCCGACCAGGTGACCAGCTCTGGACATATGCCTGTGGTTACTCAGATGGGTCCCCGTTAGTGCGTCACACACGTATTCCCTAAGGGGCCTCCACGCGTTGAACCTGTATCCCCAAACATCAAAAGACCAGGTTTATTTGTATCCGATATCCTCAGTATACCAATAATAATGAAAGAAACATTTTTGAAAAATCCTGCAAAAATTACCCTCACTTAGATGATAGCTGCTATTAAAAGAACCAAACTTTTATAAATATATATACATTTTACATCACAAATATAAGATTAACATCGAAACCGGATTATTATAATCGTTCTAATAACATCCTAAACTAATTCTGGTTATTCGATGATATCAATGTCTACCTCATTAAAATATTATGTCGAAAAACAATATACTACTGACCTTCTTATTCAGATTTTATATCTTATACCTGTTGATACCACTGTCTTAATTTTTTCCTTTTTTCTTTTAATTTCAGCTTCACGCTGTATTTTGCATACAGCATGGTAGGCTGAGGAAACCTGGTCTTAAAACGTGGTCCGCTCCCCATTTTCCACGGAATTCTGGAACGCCGCACTGTGCCTCAATACCAGAGTCAATAAATGAAAATATTACATATTTCATTTCCTCTAGTGGGAATTGAAACCACAACCTGTAAATTTTTACAGTCGCTTACGTGTGTCTCGGTGCTGCGACGGGCCTCATTCTAGTTTTCGGGAAGTAAAAATAAGAACGGAGTGCCTTGACACTGAGTTCCTTCAATCTGTCCTGCTATGTTCGGCACAAGGCGTGAGGCTATAAAAAACCGTTAAGTGCGAATCGGACTCGCCCATCGACGATTCCGTACCAATTTCAGGATGGTAGGTTAACGGAAAGTACATTGTAGACCTTATAAAAGTTGACTAACTTAAGTTTTCGGGCATAAGCACTCATTTCGTATGAAATGACCTAGTATATAAGCTTTAGTGTTTTTTTTTCTATGCACCTATAAATTTTCTCTCTATCAGTGCTGATCAGATTATGAGATTCTTCACGAGAGATTCACGAAAAGTAGTAGTTTGTGAGTTTGGTAGCTGTATGTAAACGAGAAACGCTGAGTTTCAAAAATTTGCGGAAATTCGAGCCACAAATGGCTGTATCTTTTAATCGCGTTGGTTTAAAAGTCATATTTTTTCACAACTCCAAGAAATAGTAGACCCGAGTATTTGATATAAAATTCAGCTTGATACCTCCATAAGTTCCTGAGGAAAAGAGTCTTGACAGACAGACAGAGAGACCGAATTAAGGAACTACTTTCGAGTTAAGCAACGCTAATAAGATTCTTTACAATAATTTTGAACATTTGGAAATTTTTAGATTTAAAATATTATAATTTTTTAGTTTTTAAAGGCGATAGATAATCTTGTGCGATACACGGACTTGAATATGTAATAAACAAAATTATGTACATATATTAAATTGATTAATTTTTAAATAGTATCCTTAAGTGGTTGATATTGTATGTATATTTATTCTTTTTATTATTATTAATGTGTTGGTAATTCAATTAGTTTATAAATATTTAAATAAATGTAATTAATTGATTCGAGTCCATTTTATTATTATTAAACAAAAAAAATACTTAGATATCAAAAAATCGTTAGTAAGTTATTTTCGTCTGCTTTTTTAGGATTCCGTATCTCTAACAATAAGTGAAAACGGAACCCTTTTAGGATCACTTTGTTGCACGTCTGTCCTTGTGACAAGACCATTTATTTTGAGATCGTTTGGAGGTATCAAGCTGAAATTAATATCAAATATTAAGATCTACCAATATTGAGGCCAGTCGTGGCACAAGGGCACAAAGTGTGACTGTAAAACCGACTGGTTGTTGATAAAATATTTATTTAATTTTATTTTTCTATTTCTTCGCTCTAGTGTCGAGGCAAAGCGCGGCGTTGAGTTCTTCCACTCAACACGCAATAGGCAGAAAGTGGGGAACGGAGTGTTTTAACACTAGGTCTGCCTACCCTGCTGTGTGCGGGATACAGCTGATTTTGATTTAGATCTACTTTCTCTTGGAGTGCAAAAAAAGTCTAAGTTAACACAATCAAAGATGGACCTACAATTATGAAATGTGGCAGGAAGAATTTACAATACAAATAAAAGAAAAAATCCGAAAAGTAAAAATCAATTTCATAGACAAAATTCATTACAAACTTATATTTATAGTTTATTTTTGTATAAAATGATTGCAAACTTAAGTTTGTCAACTTTTAAAAGTTGGAGTTCCGCCTACAATTCTGAAATTGATACGGAACCCTCGGTGGTGACTTTGACTTTTTTTGTTTTTAATGATCTAGACATCAAGCTGCCTGCTGCCATTCTAGCCTAATAATAGATCAGGCAATGCTAATAAATTAAATATTTTATACGTAGATATCATCTAGACGCAGTGTGATAGTGTTTGACTATAAACGTGATGGTTGTTGGTTCGATTTTCACTCGAAGGAATGAATTATTTGCTATTTTCAGATTTGACAACAAAAACGCGGTGTTGAGACCCGTCGCAAAATAGTTAGCTAGAAACCTAGTGCGTGCGTGCGTGTTCTACATTGTTATAAATATATAGGAAACAGTGTAAGGCTAAAAAATATTAAAGATTTTAAACATTTTTTAAGTGTTATTCCACAATTAGGAAAGAAAAATACTTATTTTAGAAAACGTATAAAAACATGAACGCAGCGGGAGCGCCTCCTGGAAACCGACCAGGCGCTCTGACCACTAAGCCATGCGTTCTCGCCAATATTAAAGATTTTTTTATACTGTACAGTTCCGTTCCTAAAACAATTTTGCTCCCTACTTTCCACCGAATTCTGGAGGTACTCCAAGTTGCATTGCAAAACTCAACGCCGCACCTCTTGTGGAAAATATGCAAAAAAAATAAATAAAAGAACACGTCAAACAGAGATTATGGACCATAACATAACCATTTGCTTCTGGGTCATTTTTCAAGTGTATAATTTTCTAATTTACTAACTTTAATTATAGTGTTAATGCGCAATTGTAGTTATATGAGAAAAGTTTTAATGTAAATTAACTATTTTAATAGCTGTTACCTCTTATACTTATGTTGAGGTTAAAAGGGTGAAACGTGACTAAATTATTTTAATGCTTTTCTTAAAATAATTTAAACTATTTTAAACATTTTTAAAGTGTTAATCCACACTTAGGATAGAACGTATGGCTTAGTGGTCAGAGCGCCTGGTCGGTTTCCAGGAGGCGCGGGTTGGAATCCCGCTACGTTCAAATTTCTATACGTTTTCTAAGTAAGTATTCTAAATAAGTAATTTAAACTAAAAATTATGGAGGAAAGAGTAAGATAATTTAAGAATTAAATTATAAAATTAAATAGGCTTTAGGCTGTGTCCCGCACACAGCAGGGTAGGCAGAGGGAACCAAGTATTAAGACACTCCGTTCCAAACTTTCCACCGAATTCTGAAGGCGTTGCGTGCTGAGTGGCGGATCTCAACGCCACGCTTTGTCCCGACACCAGTGCGAAGAAATGGAAAATTATAAAAATAAATTTATATAAATATTTCATTTCCTCTAGTGGACATCAAACCAGCAAACTGTGCGACTGTAAATACGACAGGTTGTGAGTTCGATTCCCACTCGAGGGAATTAAATATTGGGAACGGACACGGAGTGTCTTAATACTAGGTCTTCAGGTTCCCTCTGCCTACCCTGTTAAAACAGTAAAGAAATATATCATAAGGAATTTGTTTCAAGTTTACTATCACTATATAACCACGATGGTCAATTTTAACCACAAACGATTAATAGTGGTCGAATAAACCGTCGTTTTACGACTCTATAGCAAATATTTAAATCAAACATTGGTAATGAAACAACGCCCGCATCTGACGCGGAATCTGCAAATTTTATTAAAATAAATAAATAAATCAACTCCACGCTGTATCCCGCACACAGCACGGTAGGCAGAGGGAACCTAGTGTTAAGACACTTCGTTTCCCACTTTCCGCCGAGTTCTGGAGGAATTGCGCGTTAAGTCGCGGAGCTCAACGCTGCGCTTTGTCTCGACACCAGAGCGAAGACATGAAAATATAAATGTAAATAAATATTTTACTTCCTCTAGTCGGAATCGAACCCAGAATCAGTCGAATTTACAGTCACACTTTGTGCCCCTGCGCCACGACTGGCCTTAATTTTAATCATTCATACATTTAATATATTATGTCATCTCAAATAAAAAAAAAAGTAGCAAAGAAAAATACTAAGTAATTATCTTTGGGTAACGGAAATTTGTAAAAATCTCCCTACAGAGATGCTAACAACATAAATAAGTAGTAACAAGCGTATAAGAATTTCGACGATGAGAACGTATGGCTTAGTTGGAGAGGGCGCTTGGACGGTTTCCAATGAGGCGCGGGTTCTCATCCCGTTACGTTCAAATTTTTATACATTTTCTTAATAAGTATTAACACAGAAAAGTAATTACAACGACTTACGTTAATAAATAGCTTAAAATTTTATGCCTTTTTTATTTCCAATTTTTTTGAACTTTACTTATAAAGTAACTTTTGTTTCGCAAAAAAATATATATTTGTAGGTATATAATTCTATCTTATAGGTCGAGGAGAAATCTACGAATTTGATCCGGCTCTTAGATTTACAAAGCCACTTTCAATATTTGTAATAAACATAACCAATAAAAGTAATTGTTCTGGAAAGTAATAGCCGTATTGGGTTCGGTTTGTAAATAATAGGTGTGTGTTATTTTTTCTTTTTTAAATTTCACGCTGTATCCCGCTTATAGCAGGGTAGGCAGAGGGAACCTAGCGTTAAGACACTCCGTGCTCTTTCCACCGAAATTTTCAAGGTATTGCGTGTTGATCGGCGGAAGTAAACGTCGGAGTTTTGCCTTGGTGCCAGAGCGAAGAATTAAAAATAATATTAAATAATAATTAATTCCTCAGAGTGGGGATCGAATCCACAACCGTCGCGTTACAGTCACACCTTTCCGTATACCTTGGCGCCACGACGGCCTCTAATAGTTAATACGAGTTGTGTTCATATTTCAATTTTATAAGTTATTCCGAATACAGCAGGGTACGTAGAGACAACCTAGCGCCAATACTATCCATTCTCTACTTATTGACCGAATTCGAGATATTGTGTATTGAGTGAGGGAACTTAACGCCACGTTTTATCTGTTCGACATATTATTAGATTTCTGTGAAAAATAAATTTAGCGGTTCATATTTCAAAATCATTTCTTACAAGGAAGGAAAACATTGCGATGTATAAATTTAACACTTCATAGTCTCTCCTACTCCGCATCATGTATTAGATTCGCGAATTTAAATTAGTAATAAATATAGAAAAAACAAAATATTTTAACATTGAAACATAATATTGATAAAATAAAATATTTTTTATAATCATCAACACCCACATCCAAAAATTTTGAGATAAAATAACAGCTAATTCCTTTTGAGGCTAAAATCTAAAATCACGCCGTTACAACTAAAATCGTGTAGGAACTATTTCAATATATTTATTTATCTGTACATAAAATATAAAATAATATAATCGTGGGAAAGAATACTTATTGAATAAAACAGTCGTTAAGTGATATCTGAAATACTTGCATGTTCTTAGTTGTTTTTTTTTTGCTATATCTAAATCAAAAAAATATTTTAGGGTCCCGTACCTCAAAATAAAAAAAGCAAAAGCGTTTATCATTTTTCTCAAGATCGCGTGGAGGTATCAAGCAATCAACAGTTCCTTTTACCTAAGAAAAATTAAGCCTCGGAACCCCCGACTTCGACTAGGCGAGTCCGACTCGAATGTGGGGAACGGAAGTGTCTTATTGCGAACGGAGTGCCTTATCATTAGGTTCCCAGGTTCCCTCGGTCTACTCAGCTATATAAGGGTATATATACAGCGTGTTTACAGTACAATATTGTATTAAGTGTGTTTTTTAGTCAGTCAGTTTTACATTAATTTTTTTATTAGTATAATAAACATTTATGTTTACATAACCATAAAAACAATTTACATAGTTTACAAGATCATATTACAAATTTATGAAATCATTTATAATAAATATTTCTTTAATATTATTTGATCTTGATTAAAACAATAAATTTGCCAAATTTTAGTATAGGAAATGTTTAGAATAGAAATAGATGTCCTTGAAACTAGCTAATAATTATAAGAAATATCTAGCACAGATTATAGAAAACTATAATTACTATATAAATATATTTTTTTCAATGTTTCGCTTTATCGGGATATAGCGTGAAAATAGGCAGGGAAAACCTAGTGTCAAGAATTCAAGTCGTTATTACATTAGAGAAAATAATAAATTCCTCTTAGTTGAAATCGAACCTATAAACATCGTGTTTATAATCAAAAGCTGTTCTACTGCGCCACGATAGCGTTGACCGCAATGTTGTAAAATATTTAGAATTAGCTTACAGACTAAAACGGACAGATCAATATTTTGATCATGAAATAAAATAATTTTTAACAAAAAAAACTGATTTCTTCAATTTCAACCAGATTCCATAATCAGAACCTAACTAAAGTTTCATCAAACTACCCTCGAAATATATATTTTTAATTTTTTTAATAAATCATCGAAATCGGTTGGCGAAATATTGAGTTATTCGTCTATTTGTCACGCACATACTTAATGAAAATTTAAGACTCGTGTCATTTTCTCATGGATATCATTGTCAAAAGTGGACCAAATTAAAATGAGCTCACACGGAAAGCACTAGCTTTCAAATAAAAAAAGAATCATCAAAATCGGTTTACCCAGTCGAAAGTAGCTGATATAACAAAATATAGAAAAATTACATTCGAATTGATCCTTCTTTTACAAAAGTCAGTTAATTACAGAATTCGGTTAAAAATATAACAAGTAAAAAAAATAAACATATGCCTAGTAGCGTAATAAAGGCTGAAATTAACACGATCAAAAAATCTACTTCTACTGTATATTTAATAGTAATAAGTTTAAGCGGGCGATGCCACGCATATCATGTAGCGCACCCATACTCAAACGCGACTTCGCCCGCTTAAACTTATATGAAATCACGCTTTAAATAAATATTTCATTTCCTTGAGTGGGGATCGAACCCACAACCAGTGTTACTGTCACTGTCTGCTATTGCTATATTAGAGCCAAATATTAAGTAATTATATAATATATAAATGCCTTTGTGCTACTCTGATGTATAAGCTGACTTTTAACTGTCATCTAAATCTATTGAGTAGTTTTTGTGTGAAAGTGAAACAGATATCTATTCTCACAAACTTTTTTCATTTATAATATTAGTAGGATATCGAAAATATAATTTACCTAAATACTTAGATAAAAAATGCTTAATACCTTTATCAAAATTAAAAATATATAAAATAAGTTGTAACTAAAACTCTATACTTTTTTTATGCTTTTAACTTACACATAAGTGTATATTTTTTTAACTTTACACATATAGCAGGCAAAGGCTATCCTTTGTGCTATCACAGTATTAAGACACTACGTTCCCTATTATCCGCCAAATTTTCGAGACATGATATGTTGGATAGCGGAACCCAACACCGCGTTTTGTCTCGTTACCAGCGCGAGGAAATTAAAATAATGCGCTCCCCCGTTTGCGAAGCAAACCTACAACCGCCTCGCTTACACTCAGACGCTGTGTCCCTGCGCTACGACGCATTATAATATTATGAAGAAACTTCAATAATCTACATCTATAAACTAGAATCTAGAATTGAATATTCGAGATATTTTCAATATCGGCTTATCGCTTGAATCTCTTACGAAGGATATATTTATTTTTATTGCATGTTTTGCAATTCAATCAGTCAAAATTCAAGCTATTTGTATACAAAAATGAAATTTATCGACCATTTTTAGCCTCTAAAGCTAAAATTAGACACAACTACTTAGCGTCAACGCTATATATATTTTTTATAAATATTTAAAATAAGAAGTAACTTAAATACAAATATGAAATCTGAATAATTATATTTAATCACTATCGTTTCTTTACAGAATGGATAAAAAAAGATAATTTTGCTATATTTAGATTCGATTTCCGGTTTAATCACATTGTCCAATTTAAAAAGAGTTTGTTTTATATTTATGGAATTCTGCATCATCTAATCTATAGATTGATCAATTAGATAAAGTCAATGTCATTCTACATTTTTCGGAAAAAATATTTATTAATATGTTATTACGATCAATTCGAAGGTCGTCCGTGGCATGAGTTATGGTTATGGGTTCGATTTCCTCTTCAAAAAATGCGGAAATTTGGAGTGTCTTAAAAAAGGTTCCCTCTACCCTATATGCTCTGTTATATGCGGGATACAGCGTGAAGCTGATAAAAAAAAGTATATATGTACATACGTTACTCAGGGGACCCCAAAGTTTTAGTTACGTTCTTTCTACATACATTTCAGAATAATGCATCACTATTTGGACAACCATGACATCGCAATATGCAATAATCTCACAAAATCAGCACGCAATAGAGAAATCAATCACAAACATCGATAATAAAAAATAACGTTACAGATCCATTGTTTAGAACAAAAGCTATTTTTAACGAAAAATCTACGTATTTATATTTATATACATATTTTTTAATAATCCAAAACGCCGGTGGCTGTGGCAGATGTGCAATGATTTATGGTAAATTTTTTAATGGTTTTTCGAAAATATTTTTGGTAAAAAATGATGCCATGTGGGGAATCCCGCATAACACTGTCACGATATCAGAGTATCAGATGTTGTGACATGTTCTTCTTTTTAAATTAATTATATTATAGGTTGAAGTTACCACAAAACAAGATAGATGAAAAAGTTTTAAAATTAGTTTTTCAGACATTACTGGCAGCTTCGTCCCTGTCGCCAAATGGAAATATCTATAAGTCACACATTACAAAAAATAAATAAAAATAAATAAAGATAAAGATTTTTTTTAAATTCAAACCTATTCTTGAGATAAAAGCGTTCAACTAAACAAACTTTTTAGTATAGATATTATTGCTAAGTGGCTTGATAGAGATAGTATCCCAGAAAAGGCACCGTGTAGTGATTGTTAACATTGAAATCTTACATGAAAACATCATGAAGGCAGAAAAACTAAAATTTGCTATGAAAAATGTAAATTAAACAAGAAAATCAACGGTCGTGTCTGACTTAAAAAAATCTGGAAATATTTTTCGTGTTTTTTACGTCAGCAACAAGACTCAATTACGACAATGTAACTTTTTGTGGTTCCTCTAGTTTTACACAGTAAGTCGGGTATCCAAAGAGAACATAATATCGAGGCACTCCTCTTCCATTTCTCCTCCATTTCAATTCCAGACCTCCTGTTCCATTCCAGAGTTCCTGGCGGAACTCATCTCAATTCACTCGAAATATGTGTGTGTTGTGGGTTCGATCCCCACTCGAGGAAGTGAAATATTTATTTACATTTATATTTTCATTTCTGCGCTCTGCTTATCCTGATGTGTGCGGGATACAGCGTGAAGCTGATTATTATCTATGTAAATTGGTAAGTATAACTATAACTGATATATTTTTGGTTTGATTGAGAAAGTCTTGAATCAAAAAAACAATCAAACCGATATTATATTATCTTACTTATGGTAATGTGATTTTAATTTCGATAAAAACGACAAAAAAGAGTGATTTTCCACTAAATCGTTTTATTTAGGATCTCAAGACCAAAATAAAAAAAACCGTGTGAACAACAATCGCCACTGTACCTGAAAAATTTTTTATGTCAAAAAAAGTAATATTATTTATCAGATATCTTTTAAATAGTCTTCTATAGTGAAGGCGGGACTATACTCTTATATCGTATTTAATATAGGGTTCGGATACTACTTCCGACGCTTCCTCTCAAATAGAAAAAACTCCTTTTAAATTGTATTATGCGTGTATTTAAAAACACGTGCTTGATTTGAATGGGTAACTACTTGTTTTATATTCTTCTATTCGGATTTTAATAGAGGCCAGTCGTGGCGCATGGGCACAAAGTGTGACTGTAAAATCGACTGATTGTGGGTTCGTTCCCCACTCGAGGAGATCAAATATTTATTTAAATTTATTTCTTCGCTCTTCGCTCCATTTCTTCGCTCTGGTGTCGGAGCAAAGCGCGGCGTTGAGTTTCGCCACTCAACACGCAATGCCTCCAGAATTCGGCGGAAAGGGGAGAACGGAGTGTCTTAACACTAGGTTCCCTAATGCCTGCCCTGTGCATTGTGTGTGCGGGATACAGCGTGAAGCTGACTTTTTTTTATATAACCTACATATTCATAAAAGCTATTAGAAGACTATTTAATAATTTGACTGATGTATATTATTTTGTTTATTAGAATGTTTTATTTCAGTTCCATCATGATATTAAATCTAATATTTTATCCTATGTCTCAAAGTATTGTTGATTTTTTTCTATCGTTAGATGATATAAAAAAAATACTTTATTGGATGTTTAATCCGATAATGGATAAGCAGAGGAAACGTAGTGTTAAGACACTATTCCCCACGCATCACCATTTTTTATATAAGTTTCTTCAAAATTCCACCTATTACTATTATGTTTTGATTTTAAGTACTAATACCGGTATAAGAAAAAAATAATAAAAAACCCAATAATGGTTGCACTTCCTACTTCATACAGCTGCACAGGCACGTGCTTGGGCCACACAAATCGTTAGCACGCCTATTTTCTATACTTCACAAATGTAAAGTGGGTACCTATGCGACGAATAGAATTAGGAAAAGTATTCATTTCATAGAGACCGCCATGGTGCAGTGGGACAGATTAAGCGCGTTTGTGGACTCGATTTCCCCTCGAGGTAATTATATTTTCACCGGCTCTGGTGTAACGAAAATTGAGTGAAAATGGAGTGGAGTGTCTTAACAATAAGTTGCTTCGCATTTCTTGTTATATGAGAAAAAAGACAATTTCTTAATTTTTTTATAGCTTTATTAAGGCGTATCAGACTTTTTTTTTGTTCTGACATGTTTTATTCAAGTATCAAAAAATAAAGTGTATTTGAAAATTTGTCGCCATGGCGCAGTGGAACAACCAGCCACGTCTCAACCTACAGCTCGAAGCGGGATCAAATTCCCACTCGGGATAATGATTTTATATTTAAAATTTTTCGTAATGTGAAAAATTATATTTTAATAACAGGAACAAGTTATCAGCTTACGTTGTAATGCAGATATTTGATAAGGTTTGAATTTTTTTCACTTTATCTTCATAGAATAATCTATTTATTTTTCATACAATGTTTAAAAAGTCTTTTAGAGAAAACTTACATCCAATATTATTTTTCATAACTAACATTGCAAGCGAAGAAAGTAAACAATGAAGGCTAGTGGTGGCGCAGGGGCACAAGCATGTGACTTTAAACGCGATAGGATATGAATTCGATTCCCATTCGAGGAAATTAAATATTTAATATTTTCATTTTTTCGCTTTGTCGTCGAAGCAAAGCCCAGCATTTACTCCCGCAACTCAACTGAGTCCTCTTTCAGAATTCAGCGGGAAGTGGGGAAAGGAGTGTCTCAACACTAAACTTCCTCCGCCTACTATATTACATGGAGGGATTCAGCGTGAAACTAAAAAAAAAAGGAAAAGAAAGTAAACAACCTATAAATGGAATAAACTCTTTATTCCACTATACAAAAGGAAAAGTAACAAGTAAAAGCCAGATTCGAAACAGTCACTCATATTTTATTATATTGCGATTTTAATGAATAATCACTTTGTTTTCTCCTCGATGGCTCTCGATCGAGAGATTTGTTCGATTTAAAATATTGCTTGTGAAGCTATTCATAGGAGCTACTCGAAGCGTTGATAATCTTGGCTGACTTATTCTTGATTATAATTTATATAAGGTTTATTTTTTTTTATAGTAGGGTAGTTAGAGTTAAGACACTCCGTTCTCCACTTGCTGAATTTTCGAAGCATTGCGTGTTGCGTCTTTTGAAAAAGTTTGATGTTAATATTTTACTTGTTTCATTCAACATTAATTATCTCTATATATAATAAGACAGTAAAAATATTTTGTCTGTACATTTAGTAATTTTGACTGAAATGGATAGAGGGATACTTAAAAAGACTAATAGAAAGCAAAAAGATTTTTTTTGAATTTCTTGTCTGTCTGTCTGTCTGTCTGTCTGTCTGTCTGTCTGTCTGTCGACATATTGTTGTCCGCATTTTTCTTTGAAACTACTGAACCGATTTACTTGAAAATTTCACCAATTGCTTTGTTTTAACTCAATTTAGGTTCTAAAGTTTGGTTCATCAAAATCGGTTCATTAAAAAAAAAGTTATCGTCATTTGAATG
>JAATLQ010038521.1:17268-43251 GCA_013421005.1 Heliconius erato x Heliconius himera | reverse complement strand
AACCAGCTGGTTGTGGGGTCGATCCCCACTCGAGGAGATGAAATATTAACTTAAATTTATATTTCCATTTCTTCGTTCTGGTGGCGAGGTTAAGCGCGGCGTTGAGTTCTGCCACTCAACACGCAATGCCTCCAGAATTCGGCAGAAAGTGGGGAACGGAGTGTCTTAACACTAGGTTCCCTCTGCCTACACTGCTGTGTGCGGGATACAGCATGAAGCTGATCTATTTATTTATTTTATTTTATTATAGTTGTCAATCAATTCTGCTTAAATCAATAATCATGTATTTTAAGCGGGCGAAGCCGTGGGCGGGCCGCTAGTGTCTTAATAAGCGATGAGTTTTAAGGTTATATCTAACCTTTTTTTTTCAAAAAGCGACAAGTATATAAAAAATATAAAGAAAACAATTTCTGGAACACTAACACATAAACTGACTATTTTATGACTGAATAGGCTACTTGGTCATTCAAGAGGCCAGTCGTGGCGCAGGGGCACAAGCGCGCGACTGTTAACGCTGAATGTTGTGGGTTCGATTTCAACTCGAGGAAATTAAATATACTTAATTGAAAGTTCAGTTCCTCGCTTTGGTAACGATGCAAAGCACGGTGTTGAGTTCCGCCACTCAAACGCAATTCCTTCATAATTCGAAAAGTGGAGAACGGAAAAATCTTTATGGGAATGGAATGACTAAGTTCCCAGGTTCCCTCTGCCTACCTTACCATGTGCGATATACAGCAATCTATAAAAAAAATAAAAAATGAAATAAACAAAATAAGGCTCCAGACTCTAGGTCGGGTCATAGTGCGAAACATCGAGCCGAATCACTTTCACCCATCGCTGGCACATTAGTCATCGTCTATTATTTTACATATTTTTAAATGGTAGAACATCGTGATTTTTTATTAATATAATCTAAGTAATAAATATATTTAAAAAAATGCAAATATATATAAGTAGATGCGATATATAAGTGATTTTTCGATTGTTCTATTATAATAATAATAGTGTTTTCATAAAAATTTTAGTTTTGCGGAAACCGTAGAATACATTACTGTAGTATTTTAAATGTAGTATAAATCAAAAAATAAATCAGCTTCACGCTGTATCCCGCACACAACAGGGTAGGCAGAGGAAACCTAATATTAAGACTCTCCGTATTCGAGTAGGAATCGAAGCCAACCAGTCGATTTTACAGTCACAATTTGGGTCCCTGCGCCACGACTGGCTTCAGTATAGTATACATAATAATGAGTATAGCATCATAACTCTATATCATACTCTATTTACAACAATTGACCAATAAAATTGTTGTGATTTTCAGAGTTCACATTTTCGATAAAATTTTTGCTTATTTTTTAGATTTATAAAAACAAATTTTTAACAAATTGATTAAAATAAAAAAAAAAAGTTTATTATTAAGTGGGGAACGGAGTGTCTTAACACTAGGTTCCCTCTGCCTACCCTGCCGTTTGCGGGATACAGCGTGAAGCTGATTATTTTCAAATAAGTAAAAAAAAATGTAAATTTGCTGTATCTAATGAGCGTCACATGGTATCTACGTTTAATTTTTTAAACCACTCACTAACATTTGCAATTGAAAGAGCAGCTCCTTAGAAATTAGACAAAACTAACCCTTTTCCAATTAAATATAAACAAATATGTGACATCACCGTCTGTCGCGAATGGCGCGGCACATGCTAACCTAAAAATAACTGAAACAATCTACCATATGCACGCCAAAAAACCGCGCAAAGCAAAAACCCGAACCGACAACCATCTTGGAACCGAGATGCGGTGTGAAAAAGTGATACCTTAAAATAAATTTTAATTAAATTATGTAGAACTAAATAAGGAACATAGACAAGACAAGAAGGGTTAAAAAACAAACGAAAAGGGCTAAAGTGCTGTTCCCTCGAATTTTCAAATTTGAAGGGGTGGATGTGGAATATATAAAAAATTGGAGTCTTTTAAATTGTGCCAGCCAGGTGTTTTGTGATTTGGAACGTCTTACCGGAAATCTGTGGCGCATGTGTCTGCGCAACCCGTTCGTGGCGGAAACAGAGCATCCCTTACTTTGCTTTCTTATTTGAAAAAGTAACCCTTTAAACTTAGTTAAGTTAGTTAAGTGTAAACTAAGTTGAAAGTATTAACTTTAATCTTGAATTAAATTGGATTATTGCTTATAAGTGGTCATTCAGTCGGTCGTTTAAGATGGACTTAATTTTTCGGTTTCCTAATGTTCTCAAGCAATTATTTTTATTGTGTGTGGTATACGCGTGAGGTTGTAGGTTCGAATCCCAATCGATAATATTAAATATTTTTATTTCATAATATTAAATATTTTTATTTCTGTGCGCTGGTGTCGAGGTAAAGCCTGGCGTTGAGTTCCGCCGCTCAGCACGCAATGCCTCCAGAATTCGTGGCGCGCTCTGCCTACCCTGCTACACGAGGGATACAACGGGAACCTAAAAAAGCGAACGAGATATGGAAAATATCGCAATAACAAAAGAAATGGGTAAAACAATGTTTTTACCAAACAATGACATAGTCGATACTATGATAGTAGCAAATAATCTGACGTTCATTAATAAAACCCTATTGTTACTTCACAGTGACGATAATGTCAAAATAAAACTAGGACTTGTAAAGACAAATTCATACAAAATTTAACATCAAAATAAACCAATTACCCTTTGAATTCGCCATTTCGCGCTACCCCTTAACCAAAACACGGCGAGGGAAGCTCGTATTTTATACAGTCTGTGCACCGGCCACCAGTGGCCCTATAAAATCTTTTTTTCAACAGGTGCTACAACCATATTACACGAGGGGTCCGAGGTTCGAATTCGATGTTGCCAAGGTTATGTGTTATTTTTTTTGTTTTGTTTTTGCCCCGTATTTCCATTATGCCATGTTTCAATCTGATGCATCAGTAGGTATTTATCGATTGAGCTTTTGTTTATTTTGTATTTTGTTATAGTAAATAAGTTTATGTTGTTATATTTCCAGCTTCACGGTGTATCCCGCATATAGCAAGGCAGGCAGAGGGAACCTAAGAAGAAGAAGAAGGGAACTTAAGACACTCCGTTCCCCACTCTCCGCCGCATTTTACAGGTATCGTGTGTTGAGTGGCGGAATTCAACGTCACATTTTTGCCTTAGTACCTGAGCGAGGAAATGAAAATATTAATAAATAATAATTAATTTCCTCGAGTGGACATCGAATCCACAACCATCGCGTTATAAACGCTTGTGCCTGTGCACCACGACGGCCACATTTACAAACTATACTACATTACTGACATTACTGACGTTTCTATGTAACTAGTTCAGTTACATAGAAACGTCAGCAATGTCAGTCCTACAGGAAGCTAATAACTACCTCAGCTATTAGCTTTCTGTAGCATCTGTATGAAATTTATCGGATTCTCATAGTAAAAAATCGTTTAATTCGAATTTAGACAGTCTCTTTAGTCAAAATATTTATACAATTACTTCAATTTATTACAATAAAACTACATATTATAAAAAATAGGTCAGTCAGGTGCGTCTGTAAATGCGACAGGTTATGGATTCGATTCCCACACGACCAAATGAAATATGTAATATTTTAATTTCTTCGCTCTGGTGTCACGGCAAAACGCGACTGAGTTCCGCCACTCAACACTCCATGCTTCCAGAAATCAGCGGAAAGTGGGGAGCGGAGTGTCTTAACACTAGACTCCCTCTGCCTACCCAGCTGCACGCGGGATACAGCGTGAAACTGAAAAAAAAATTCAAAAATTCCTTAATATTATGTTATAGCATCGCATCGCATGTCATTTAAAGATTATTTTTGGTGACCATAAATCACTACTGATTACTAATCACGTTCAGTGCCCTCTTTACACTATATGATTTACACACGTAAGGGGTTCAAACTGAAATTTATAAATCCTTTTAGTGACTCAAGTCTCACATATGTTTTGGGCGTGTTTTGTGTTTTAATTAATTTCATATATTAGGTATGTTAGTCGATCATATTTTTATATGACATAGTGTGGCTAATAATAAATATATTTCTTATTCGTTTATTTTAAATGTTGTATTTTTTAAACCAATATATGATAACTGTAGAATTTTTTAGGCGAATTGGTTTGGTGCAGTGCAGTGATACAGCTTCTGATGTATATTCAAAGTTTTTGGGTTCAATTCTGCTAATCGTGGGGTAGGAAAGGAATGGTTTTGATTTGAGTTCAGCGTGACCTAAATTCGGGTATAAAGTGAAGAACAAAGTGTAATTAGGGAACATCACTAGGTTAACAGTAAGTTCTTACTGTATGCAGAATACAGAGTAAATCTAAAAATGTTTAAGAAAAACTAATTTTTTATATATTTAGAAAAAATATATATTATCACTACAAACTCCTCTTCCGAGAACTATAATCCAAAACCACTCCAACGCTAATCAGTAATCAAATCACATACAATTCTTTAATAATTATGAAATAACCAAACATCAAATATTTATAGATATTATCGAAATTTATTATATTCCCATATTTGCGAAGTGGGTACCAAATATTACGTATTTAATGCATCTCGCTGACATCCTCCGTACCGTGGGAGGGCAAACAATAGTGTTGTCTTAGCGTATCGTGGAGATGGATGGTGGCATCGACCCCATTGATCGCTCGTGTAAACACCACGATTTACTAGATTACATCACTATTTAAAAAAAACGCCGCCTTGACAGGTTGGTAGTGTCTTAAATCTTATAGTGACCAGTGAATTGTTTGGACAGTAATTCGTTATTTTATTTCTTTTTCTTTTGTTGTTTCTTTTAAAAAAATATATTTTGGACTGTTTTAATTTTTCTTTTATTAAATAGGCTAGTTCATGGAAATGGATGGTGTATGCTATACACAGATGGATAGGCAGTCGTAACCTGGTGTTACGACACTCCGTTCCCAGTTTTCCGTTCCCTTTTTCGAGGTATTGCGTGTTGAGTAGCGGAATTCAACGCACTTTGTTTTGTTACCAAAGCGATTAAATGAAAAACATTCTTTTTCCCAAGTGGAAATCGAATACACAACCTTGGCGTTCACAATAAAAAGCAGTGCCGTTACACCACCACGACGCATCTTTACATTGTTATGTACATTTAGCAAAATGTGATTATTAAGAACCACTAATTTAGATGAAAGGTCGTCGTGACGCATGAGCACAAACTTGCGAAAGTTATGGCTTCGATTCCCACTCTGGGGAATGCCATATTTATATTTCCAATTACTCGCGCTAGTAAGACAGCCATTCAACACACAAGAATTCGGTGAAAAGTAGGAAACGGAGTGTCTCACACACAACAAGGTTCCCATGTTCCCCCTACCTATCCTCCTATATGGGCGATATAACAAGAAACAAAAAAAAAGCAACTCCTGCCATAAAGCATTCAAATACTCAAAGTACGAACCAACATTAAAATCGCATGTAAAATGATAACCAAAACAAACTTCACCAATATATCTTTAATTCTTGCACCATATGATCGCCAGTTGAGGATAGCAGGTGGCTTGCGAACAATCTGTGCTTGAAAAACCTGTGAATCTTGTAAGGCTGTTCACATAAGAATATTTATATTAAATATTTGTTTATATCTTTAGATTTATATTTAGATATATATTTGATTTTGGAATATATTTTGATTTTTTTTTTTGGAAAAAACATAAAAATTGACAAACTTAAATTTGCAGAAGTATGCACTCAGTTTGTATGAATTAAACTACAATTAAAGGTTTGCAATATTTTTTTATTTTACAAAATATCAACAAATTTTGACTTTTATTTATTTTTTCCTCGTTTTTAAACTCGTAGTTCCAGAGATAAGCTCGTTTAAATAAACAAACAAGTACTACAGCTTTATTATATTATTTATATTTATATAGATTGAAAATGTATAGATTTCTAAAGACAAAACACATCACGTGTGTGCTATACTTTATAAAAAAAATCATCGGAAATAGTAAGAGACGGGCTTTGTGTGAGAGAGATAGAATTCTGTCTTTCCGCTTCCGTTTTATTGTAAAAACTTGAGAGCATCTGGAGATTTGTTCCCTGGGAAGGTTAGCATAGACATGTTAGAAGATTAGAGTTTTTTTAGATTTTGTATATGAAAAAAAGGTTTTTTTTTATGAATCTTATTTTGTTAGAATTGCTTTAATTTTTTTGTTTTAAAAATATACAACTGCTCATTTATCATAGAAGTGATGAAAATATAAGTAGATGCGTTTAGTTACGTTTATTTTCTATAAGATGAAAAATAGACGGACACTGACTAACTTGTCACTCGACGTTTTTTACTTACACCTTATTTTTACCTATTTCAGTTAGCTTCACGCTTTTTCCTGCAATAGCAGAAGGATAAATAGATGAAACCTAGTGTTAAATCTAGTGTTCAATAATTTTAAAGATGTTACACACGTGTTGTGTGACGGGACACATCGCTGTGGTATGTCTACTACTATTTTCTATATATACAATAAAAATATTAATATCAAAAAATAAAGAACGACAATTATAACATACGAAAAATATAAAAAAATCCTATATTTAAACGTCACTAAAATAATTTTAAAATAATCCTTCAGCAATCTGGTTACAATTATACACCCATTAGATATAGGAAGAAAGGTTTGAGCGTTCTTCCGATGTCGAACAATGTATGGCCATATGCTGTTCTTAATAAAAATAGAAACGTATAAAAACTACTTAATGAACATAATTCCCGTATAAAAGGGGTACTCAAAATAAACATTCGTAGGTACCCGCGGTAGTATTCTGGATACGTCAATCTTTTTTAATGTAATTAGTTAAAAAACTGGTCAAGTGTGAGTCGGACTCGCGTGAGATGAGTTTCGTGTTATTTATAAAAATAGCAAGTTATTACGCCTCGTTGTATATGAGCCTAATCTAATATTTTTTTTTATTAATAATATTTTCTTAGTTGTTTTAGCAGTACTAAAAAAATATCATCTGTGAAAATTTCAACTGAGTACTTAACTAACATAAAGAGTTTATGAGATACAGCCTAGTGACAAACGGACAGACTCTTAGCAGAGTCTTAGTAATAGGGTCGCGTTTTACCCTTTGGTTGCCGAACCCTAAAAACTACTAGTTTTCATTATTATTCACTTTCACAACTGTTATCGAGTTTGAGTATGTGATTAAGCTATATTATTAGATTACATTTTTTAACAATATTTATTTTATATTATTTCACTGATACAATAAGTACAATACATTATGGGTATTGTGTGATTTTAAATAATTTAAATGAATAAATTTTACAATTAAGCAAGAAATTCTTCAAAATTCCTTGTTTGTAAATAGTCAGAAAAGATACAAAAAAGATAAAAATTATTATAGACATCGATATTTGAAAGATAATTCATAAAAATAAGACAAAAAATGAGAAATATTGATATTTTTCATCAAAATGCTACATTATTAAGAAAAATTGTATATTTTGTTTACACTAACGGTATTTCTTTACATAGCCACTGCCCCATCAAACGTATAAGTGACCGCTTTCATCTGAGAGTAAACAAACTTGATTTATAACTATTCAAGAGTAACTCATCTATATTGTAATTAAATTAATCTCACACCTTTGAAAATACACAATCACTTCTATCAAGAACGTTGACTCGCTTCGTTGGTCATATTTCGGTGTTAATTAAAAATATATGTATACTAGAAATTCTAACGGCTTCGCTCGTTTAAATTTATTTCTATATTACAGATTTTTTTTTATAAAAATATCCTTTAAGAATATGTGTACAGAGTTCCATGATAATCGATTCAGTAGTTTTGGTGTAAAAGCGTAACAAACAAACTAAAATTCTCTTTTATAATATCAATATGATGATATCTGAATGAAATAAGTTTTAAGGTGACGCTGTTGGTATGTCGATGGTTGCGGGTTCGATTGCTACTTGGAGATTATTTATTTTTCAAAACAGCGTTAGACTCTGTCGTCTATCTATCAACCATGTAAAATAAGGTAAATAATGAATGGCAAATTTATAAATTTACACACAATTTATATGTAATATTTTTTTTTCATTTGCAGGGTTCCCTATGGAACCTGGGAACCCAGTAAACATAAATAATATTCAAGGAACCACATATATTTTAAATACGTACTCACTATTTGTTCATCAGTAATCAATGATGATTCGTTTAACAGAATAAGGCCGTGGCTTTTAGTTTGACGGCTATGATTTATAGCGCTAGAGCGCCGGTGCATCATATTTTTATTTATATTACGACATTGACATGTTCTCTTCTATTGGACGGGAACTTTTATTATTACAAATATTGGAACCTAAAATTAGGTTCCGATAAAAAATATATTCCTGACGTCTATATTTAAATTAATTATTATCACGTATGTATACGATAGTTATAAATGTGTAATAGTGGGTTCGATTCCTGCTCGAAAAAAATAAAAATTTTATATTTTCATGTCCACGCTTTGGTGAGAGGAATGAGGTAAAGCGGGTCGTAGAGTTCCATCTCCAACGGAAAATGGGAAACAAAAGTGTCTTAATGAGAACAGAGTATATTAAAATTAGGTTCCCAGGTTCCTCTGCGTACCTTCGTGCGTGAGCTAGAGCTAAAAAAGAGAAATTATATTCAATCCATTAGGAGCCGTTCAAGTATTACGTAAGCAGTTTTTTTGCAATTATTGATCCCCCCACCCCCCTCTCCTATGTCATCAAAAACAAGCAAACTCAAAACCCCCCCCGCCCCCCTACAGTGCTTACGCAATACTTGAACGGCCCCTTATAAGGATAATGGATAAGGATCCAAGCAAGTCTCAACTAGCCAAAGCGGTATTAATAATATGAAAAGAGAATACGATATTTTACTATCAAGCTATCCGATTACTTTCACTAATTCGGAAGTAGCACATGTACCAGCACAAAGTACACGTGAAAACGGAACTGAGGCCTACATCCGGTGCATCCGGTGCATCCCATAATACATGGTTTAGAAGATCCTCGCTTTTGATGATGCTCCTATGCAGGTATTAAATAAAGTTTTACGTTACAATGTCAAATGATATTTGATATTTGAACTTTCTACGTTTTTTTTTTAAGTTTAGTAAAGTTGCTTTTTTTTATATAGTTTTTATTTTTAATGTTCAAGGTATGGTATTTTCGTTTCTAATCAAATTTTATAGCAATTTTCTCTAATCTTGATCTCGATTTGGTTCTATCATTGTTGATACTACTGGAATAACAGTTGTGAATACTAGACAGTTAAAATGGTTAAATAATAAATAATCTATACTACTATACTAAATAGGATTTGTTTGGTTGAACGCGTTAATCTCAGGAACTATCTGGTGCAAATAAAAAAAAATAGTGTGCTATTATCTAACATCACGTTAATCATTGTTACGTAACCCTCAGAGTACCCTGAGGGTTCCCTTTTTCTTGGTTTCTTTGAATATGTCATGTAACATACACAACTCTCAGTTTCAGTACGAAATCGACATTTTAATCAATTTTATCTCTCTTATAATCTCAATAAACTGTCTCTCTATTCTTTTTAGTATAAAAAATAAATAGTGTTATTTAAAAAATAATAATATTAAACAAAAATTGAGGATATCGGTTACTTAAATGCTCTCAATTATACTATAGCTATTATAATTATGTAATTACAGCATACTTAACCAATCTCAAAAGATATTTGAATAAATGCACAAAGTGTAACTGTAAAACTGACTGGTTGTGAGTTCGATCCCCACTCGAGGAGAGAAGTAAATATTTCATTTACTTAAATTTAAGTTTCCATTTCTTCGCTCTGGTGTCGAGCAGAGTGCGGCGTTGAGTTCTGCCACTTAACACGCAATGCCTCCAGAATTCGGCAGAAAGTGGGGAACAGAAGGTCTTAACACTAGCTTCCCTCTGCTTACCCTGCTGTGTGCGGGATACAGCGTGATGCTGATTTATTTATTTTTATTTACAGCGTATCACCATCTGCTTTTTCTTTGTCTAATATTCTGTATATATATACATATCTAGGGAACTAAACAGATTGGTTTTATACTAGCTTTCATTATTGCGTCACCTGAAACGCAACGTCTCTATAGTAAATGATAAACATGATGTTTACTTTAAATTGAGTGAATAGAGTATTCTGAGAAACAAGGATGTTTATAGTGAATTAATATTTGGTGCGAGTGCCATAATTTGGCAAATATATTTTATTCTGCACATACCAGGGTGGTTAGAGGGAACCTGGGAACCTAATGTTCAAGTCATTCCGTTCCCCATTTTTGATGTTAAGTGTTGGCTGTCGGAACTCAACGCCACACTGGCAAATTCTTGAAGATAAATAAATTGGTAAACTCGTCAAAAAGAAAGAAATTATGAGAACCAAGAATGATTATAGTAGAGTTAATATTTGGTACTCGTAAATTTGGCAGATATATTTTATTTATCCTGCTCATAGCAGAGTGGGTAGAGAGAAACCTAGGAACCTAGTGTTAAGACATTCCGTTCCCCATTTTTGATGTTAAGTGTTGGCTGTCGGAACTCAACACCACACTGGCCAATACTTGAAGATAAATAAATTGGTAAACTCGTCAAAAAGAAAGAAATTATTATTTTTTTAATTAAAAACAATAAATTTAGATTAAATTAAATAGTAGCTTTCTCAAAATGGGTCACGTTTACTCGTTTACACCTGCAAGACATGTGTAAAGCAAACCTCGTCTAGTTCCCATCCCCATCCGCATCGCCCCATATCCGCATTCGATATCCGCTTGCAGGTAGGCACTGCTGACAATTGTATAAATATTCGCAACCCTAGGTTTCAAGTTACATTTGAATATTTTACTTTCTATAGACAAATGAGGCCAGTCGTGGTGACTGTAAAACCGACTGGTTGTAGGTTTGATCCCCACTCGAGGAGATGACATATTTATTTACATTTATAATTTTCGTTTCTTCGCTCTGGTGTCGAGGTTAAGCGTGGCGTTTAGTTCTGCTACTCAACACACAATGCCTCCAGAAATTGGCGAAAAGTGGGGAACGGAGTGTCTTAACACTAGGTTCCCTCTGCCTACCCTGCTGTGTGCGGGACACAGCGTGAAGCTGAAAAAAAAAGAGCTTTTGTACAGCAAAAGAGAGGAAGATATTGAGGTCGCGGATTCAATGAGAAAAAATGAGTAATTTAATACTTTCATTTCTTCGCTCTTGTAGTTCCGATTTTCAACACGAACGGCATCCAGAATTGAGCGTAAAGCGGAGAGTGTCTTAACTCTAGACTCTCTATGCCTACACTGCTACATGCGGGATACGGCGTTTTAACGTAAAGCTGAAAAGAAAACCATAATGAAAATAAAATATAAATCAGTAATAAAAAATATTTTTTCATTCTTCACGATTTTTCCTTCTTTTTTATTCATTTTATAATTAACTTGACAGTCGTGTAACGAGGAGACCTATTACTGACTAACATAACGAAACCTCTTTACCTACTTTATAAATCGAGGTCAGTTGTTAAATTGCATGGCTGAGCTTAGATAATATGTTTAATATTTAACTTCTACATATTCTCAGAGGCAGAATCTCTAGTTGTTATATAGGCACAAGTGTGTCACTGAAAACGCCCTGGTTGTGGATTCGATGCCCACTCGGAGTAATGAAATATTCAAAAAGTATATATATTCAGTAAGTAACGATACAAACTGCGTTTAGTTCTGTCACTCCTCATATGATGGCTCAAGAATTCGGTGGAAAGTGGGAAACGGAAGTGCCTTATTGGAGAACGGATTGTCTTAACACTAGTTTCCCAGGTTCCCTCTGCCTACCCTGCTATGAACGGCGTACAGCGTGAAGCTATAATAAAAAAATACTTCTATTTCAATAATTTAATAAGTGAATATGATAGAAAAATATTTATATTTATTAAGTATTAAGCATATCGCCGCATTGTCTCAGTGGAACAGCATCTAACTGTAAACATGATGATTCTGCGTTCGATAGCTACTCGGGAATATTATTATATTTAATTTTTTTTTCCTATAAATAACTTTATAAGTAAACCATTTAAAATCTATTTTCAGATCAGAGAGTGGAGAACGGAGTGTCTTAACACTAAGTTCCATCCATTTATATATATATTCTCTACAACCATAATACTAAAGTTCAGCGTACATTTGATCGATATTAGACTAATTATAAGACCCTAAAAATATTAAAATCACATTGAATTCATAACTATTTAAGCAAACAGACAGAATGCACTTCGCCTGCATTCATTTACATTAAACTGTTTTTAAAATGGCAATGATTATTTAAATTTAACAGATGGTAACTTTCGTTCGTTTTATTTTTTAAGTACATTATAAAATTAAATTTATAAGACGAGTCGTGTCGCGGTTGCACAAACGTGTACAAGGGCGGCAGATCGTGGGTTCGATTCTCATTGTTTTTTTTTAACTGTATCCTGCAAATATCAGCAGAGGGAACCTAGTATTTAGACAATCAGTTCTCCATTTTAGCCTTGGATCGATACCAGAGCAAATAAATGTTTATAAATCCCCGAGCGGGAATCGAGCGCACAGCTATCGCGTTAACGGTAGTACGCTTGTGCCACTGCGCCACAACGGCCTTATAAAATTCTTCATATAGACTTATTTAGATCCCTACTATCTGTGTGTAATTATTATTATTATACAAAACAAATATTTGAACACCGTAACAATTATTTTAGAATAAAACGAGAAAACGTAAGCAATAAAATTCATTTTATTTATTCCTGCGAATGAGATCGTCTCAAAACATATATTTTCACTAACTATACTGCCATAAGCGTCCTTGCAAGATATGAGATGAATAAACAAAGGCCACGGAGGCCACACAGGCCATGGAGGTCTTAAACCGCAAACCACAAATTAAGTACATTTAATTATAAACGAGACAAGTCCTCTTTTATATCATTTGCTTTGCCATGTTTTTACAATAAATAATATTTATGGGAAAAGTTAAAAATATTACTTTTAATTTAAGACTCCAGGCCTACGAATAGGTATTAAAATAATAACTACATGATTGTTATAAATTGTTTATTGTTAATGAGAAAATTGTACAAAAACAAACATATATTGTTTATTATGTAAATTTTATTTAAATTATATTTAGTTTTAGTACTTATAAATATATTAGGCAAGCATTTTTTAATCATATTCAGAATTATTTTACAATTCGTATACGTTATTACAAGTAAAATCGGGTCCAGTAACTCCGGTCCAGTTTTTAGGTATTTAAAAAGCCTTTAAGCATACACACATACAGATATAAATCCAACTTCACGCTGTATCCCGTGAAGTTGTTCACATTGAAGCAGGGTAGGTAGAGGGAGTCCCCAGTTTCCATCGATTTTGAAGAATTGTGTCCTAAGTGGCCTTTGCCTCAACACCAGCGCGAAGAAATGAAAATATTAAATATAAAATTTCCTCTAGTGGAAATCGAACCCACAACCTATCGCGTTCACAGTCACACACTTGAACCTCTGCGCGACGACTGGCGTCTATACAAATGTTAATTAAAATTAAACTACCTAGTAGCATCCAACGCAGTGCTCTATCTTGTAAAGCAATAAAATTAATATTTTTATTACATACCTCCCTACATCCTATAATTTATCCTCAAGCGAAATAAACGCAAAATAACACTTATAAAAGATGATGGATGATATAAACGAATTGTGAATATCTGACTGTAATTGTCAATTCGATTCCCACGCGGGAATGTTATATTGTATTGTTTTTTAGGGTTCCGTACCCAAAGCGTGAAGCAAGACCCTATTACTAGTACTCCGCTGTCCGTCTATCTGTCTGTCCGTCTGCCACCAGGCTGTATATCATGAACCGTGAGAGTTAGTTCAAAATTTCCCATTTCAGGAAGCATCAGGTGTTGAATGGCAGAACTCAACGCCACGCTTTGCCTCGACACCAGAACGAACAAATTAAAATATTTAATATAACATTCCCTCGAATAGAATCGAATCTGCAACCTGTCGCGTTCACAGTCCCACTTGTGCCTACGCCACGATAGGCCTCGTGGTATTCAACTCCAAAATATTTTAACTGACACTCGATTAGTAAATATATTCAAATCACATGTTGGTTTACACCTGACATAGCCCGCTGCTAAATCCAAAGCATCTGGCCATATATATATAAATATATATATGTATGTATGTATGTAAAAACACACGAAATGTAAAACTAAATTTTCTCTAATTAATTTATACATTCCATCTGCATCTGGCGTGGAATCGGTGATTATTATCTGGTTAACTATTTTATCAGTAAATTGATTAAGTTATAATTTCCAAATTATAGAAAGAAAGTTCTCTTTTGGTTATCGTAACAAGCTTAAGGTGTGCCTTTTTAGTATAGAACCATTAGTTTTTAAATATAATTAAAGTTATATCGATTTACACTTTATCCCATGTGTTTATAGTAGGGTAGGGTAGCTAGTAAGGACTTAGTATCCATATACTTCGTTTTCTACTTTTGACTGTTGATTGGCGGAACTCAACGCTGCTTTTTATACGGCCATGATAAAAGAAAATAAGTAATTTCCCGAATGGATGACTAACCTATAACCGTTTAGACACTGCCCCACTGAGTCAAACTGTCAAATAATTCTTCTTTCTAAGACCTATCAGAGATATAAGTACTACAATAGTTAATAGTACAGTCACTTTATTTTTTTATCCAAATCAAAAGCCCAGGGACCGTTGTTGTGAGTTTGATCCCCACTCGAGGAACGAACATTTTATATTTCCATTTCCTTGCTTTGGTAACGAGATAGAGCGCGAAATTAAGTTCCGTCACTAAAAACTCGAGGCCCCTAGAATTCAGTGGAAAGTGGGAAACGGAAATGTCTTAACGGGAACAGAATGTCTTAATAATAGGCTGTAAGATTCCCACTGTCTAGCCTTCCCAGAAATAAAAAGTCCACATTTTTAACCGACTTCTTTAAGAAAAGGAGGATGTCGATTTGACTGTTTTTTTTTATAAAAATATTTTCCTATTCAAAATTGAACATCTGTTTGTCCCGTAAAACAATCTGTGATTCTCATAAATCATTCTAAATGATTGAAGTGATGCACTCAGGCATTCCCGAGTTATGCGGAACACGGTTTCCTCCGCTAATCACGTACAAATTACATTTGATTTGTTCTGTAACTATTACGGGTGTTCCGAGTTGCGGGTAAAATGGAGGAAGAGGTAAAGAATTTCGTGATATTTATGCATCAAGAATCTGAGTTTATCAATATTTCATTGTGGTTGCTATAAAATAACAAACATTATATAAAAATTTATTTATAGTAATAATTTTTCGCATACATTACGTTTCATTATTTTTTTTTTATATTTTTGATAAGTTACGACAGCGTCGTGACATAGGGCATAAACGTACGAAGTTTTAGGTTCGATCCCAATTAGGAAAATGTATTTTTTTTTATGTTTTAATTTCCTCGCTCTAACGTAACGTCTTGGGTTTGCTTATTTTTGACGTTTTCAATGAAATATTTGTAAGGGGATTGCTTATTTTTGATGACATAGGGGAGGGGGGTGTCAATAATTGCAAAAAAACTGCTTACGTAATACTTGAATGGCCCCAAAGCGCAGCGTTGAGTTTCTATTGAAAATTGAATTCGGCGAAATGAGGAACGAAAGTATCTTAATGGGAACTGAGTATCTTAACGCTGCCCTCAACCTACCCTGTTATGTGAGGGATACTGCGTGAAACAAAATAAATATAATATATAATTTATTATTAAGCCCATCGTGGCGCAGTGGAAATGTGTCTGTGTGTAAACGCTCAAGTCCTCGTAGGATACATTGTCAATCTGATTTTTATATACGTAAATAAAAGCAGTAGATCTATAAAAATATAAAAATCTATAAATAAATTTATTAGTAAATAAATATAAATAATTTCAGTAATTTAACGAACCTATGAATTAATGAATCTATAATTAGTTAAAAGTCAAGTTTTACATTTTGGATTAATAATGTATATTTATTATTATACTTAATTTTAATTTTCTTTTAAATATTTTAATATTCTATTTAAGTAAAAGGTCTTAACATCAGCAGAAAACAGTATGAGGCTAGTTCAAGTTATATCATAAACTTAAGGATATGCCCAAATATGGAATAAAAAACAAATGTCATTATCATCGTAGTGTAGCGGCACATTGTGTAATTGTAGAGTAATCATTATTGTTCTTTATTTCTTCGTTTTAAAGAATGAAGAAAAAAAAGAAGTAAGAAGACAAAGCGCTGCGTTGAATTCCGCCACCCAACACTTCCCTCTGGCGATCCTGCGATATGCGGCATACAGCGCGATACAACTAAGCAAAAAAATATATATATACAAGGAAAAGTTTACTAAAAAGTAAAGTTTGAGGCCAGTCGTGGCGCAGCGGCACAAAGTGTGACTGTAAAACCGACTGGTTGTGGGTTCGATCCCCACTCGAGGAGATGAAATATTTACATAAATTTATATTTCCATGTCTTCACTCTGGTGTCGAGGCAAAGCACATCCTTGAGTTTTGCCACTAAACACGCATTGCCTCCAGAATCCGGCAGAAAGTGGGGAACAGAGAGTCTTAACACTAGGCTCCCTGTGCCTACCATGTTGTGTGCGGGATACAGCGTGAAGCTGATTTATTTTTAAAAGTTTACTATAACAAACACATTACCAAACAACCAAACGGTAATTACAAGAATCACAGAGACCAGACCAGACCAGACCAGGCCATCACCTGCCATCGGCGTAACCGGTGAAAGTGGATATGATAATTGGTTAAGCGATGTGCGACCGGCCCGCTCCGCCGCCGCCGCCGCGCGTATGCTTGTGGACTTGCCTAATAATGTTTCTAAACTTGTCTTTTTTTTTTATATATTTTTTACCTCATCTATATATGTGTATTTATATAATAAAATCGTAATGATCGGTGTTTGTACGTGGAAGATACATATATGAGAAATATTTCTTATATATAAATTTTTTGTCGGTTTGTCTGCCCGTTTTTCACGTTAATCTCAGAAAAGGCTTAACCGATTTCGGTGCAGCTTTTACTATTGTGTTTTGGCAAATCTCCCTTAACATTTATTGTTTATTTTTTTTTCAATCAATCAATAAATAAAAAATATATCAATATAAATACACATATAATACATTACAGTAATAGTAAATAAATCTCAAAAAGTCAAATCATAAATGTATAATAAATAAGAAAAGATTTTGACATCGAAAATGAAAAAAGGAGAGATATTTTGGACCTACAACTTATTCAATATAAAAAAACCATATCCTCTTATTTCTAACGTGGTCGTCTCTAAGCGTGCGATTGTTTCTTCTGCCTCATTATCAATCATCTATTTTTACTATTTACTATTCAAACGCCGGCAGCATTTTATGCAACCATTTTTATATATTTTATTAGATTTTTAGGTCACTTTAACATATTATATTATATAAGCGTCAGTCGTGATGGGTAAGCGTATATTAATTATAAATTAATCACTATTTTCTAATATAAATAATAAATTATTAAATTTTGTTGGATAACATTAATAGATGTTAGTTTTTTTTTAATTAAAACAATTTCGCGGCGTTGGGTTACGCCACTCGAACGCACTGTAATGAAAATTTGTCAGATAGTGGGGGTAACAGTGTTTTTTTTAGTTTAACGTTGTATACCGCACAGGCATCAGAGCAGGCTGTCAGCAGGCAGGCAGAGGGAACCTGGGAACCAAATGTTCAGACGCTCCGTTCCCCACTTTCCATAAAGCGCGGTGTAGAGTCTCACCAATCGCAAGGCCTGAAATTAAGCTGAAACTTCTTCAACTCTTACATAAACAGAAGTCCGATTACATCTGTAGATATCTAAAATTGAAAACAAAGGAAGCAACCACCACGCAACTAAATATACATACATATAACAAAAAAAATACATTATTATAATATTCATATTTATTAATTTATAGTAAACGTAACACAATATATCTAAACAAAAAATTAATAAATAGTATCTTGATGCTTACAACTTAGAAAAAGTTAAATATCATTAATTTTCTCTCTTTCTCAGGTATCTTAATATTAATCATACAAAATATACATAAAACGGGTTGCAAAACAATTTAAATTGCAATCTTACTTAACAAGCTTAACGGTATCAGCTTTTTTTTGAAAACAAAAAAAACAATAAATAAGTGTTTCTATAGAACACCGGATGTCTAGAATGTTAATTTCATACCTAAGCCTATATAAGTAATAATCGAAATTCTAAATATACATAAAATAATAGACTTAAAACATTATTATGGTAATTCGACCTCGTCATCTTATACTGTAATTGAGCATTATGTCTGTCGATCAAGAAAAAGTACACGTTCTGTCCATCTTTTTAGGGTTCCGTTGTATAATGTAGAAAAAGGTTAATACTTAAATATTTTAGTTAGTAAAGTATGAATCATTTAACTTAATTTCAATTCAATATATAAATTGCAAATAAAAAATTATATATTAAAAAATGTAAATTTTTTTTTATTGAATTTGTAATTTACTGTACAGTGCGGAAAAATACCATATTTAAGTGATTTTTTTAAATCTGTTTATTATATAAATAATTCAGGCATATTAAAATTATAAAAAAGTATAAAATCAAATTAAATTATATATGTATGTAGGTTTTACACTAAATTTAAAATACTAACTTTCCTTAATATTTGTAACATAAAAAATAAGAAACGTATACGAAACAGTAAGAACAGGAAAATATTTCGCTCTTGAAAAAAAAATTAAAATTTCAATATATAATTTTGCATTAATCATATTATAGGTAACTCTACAATAGCAAACTTGTCGACTTATCCGTCTGTCCCTTTATAATAAAATTATCATAGTCCCAAATCAAATAAAAGATTCATGATTTCATGAGTAATGGTAGAGTGGTAAAAACAAAATATATATTTCACAATAGAAATATAGCAAAAAATTGCCTTAATTTAATTTTAATATTAAACACTATATTGGAAACACATATTTACGCATATAACCGAGAATATAGAAGAAACCCAGTGTTAAAACCGTAGGTAACACACCCACCAAATCGAAAAAGCGTGATAAGTGAGAAAATACTACTCCACACTTTGTCACAGCTATAAATTCATATAATTTATTCCTCCGAGAATCGGAATCAAACCCACAACGATTACGCTTACACTCAGACGCTGTCCCACTGCGCCAAACTTCCACAGTAAAATAAAAAAAATAATTATATAACCATAGAGCACAAGATTAAAAATATGTAAAACTATAGTTGCTCTAAATAGGTGAACAACTTCTCTCTAAATTTATTAAAAAAAAAACAAGTATTATTGATGACGTCACATGACAGGTACCCGACAGCTACATACTGCACGGATTTATTACCGCTCCGCTAGTTGACATTCATTTATTGAATATGAATCATTAGAAAACTTTCCAGATATACCTATTATAGTATAGTATTTTATACTTGTGTATTTTAAAAATAATAACAATCTTATTTTATTTAGCTAGCGTTGATGTGATATTGAATTATTCCTTCATTTTTACATATTTGTAGCAATTTAAAACTTTTTTCTCGTGGATAATGTTCTCAGAAATGGACCAAATTAAAATAACCCCCACTCCCCAAGACCACATGGTAGGCACTAGATTACAAAATAAAAAAGAATCTTCAAAATCACCCAGTTCACCCAGTCAAAAGTTCTGAGATGACAATAAAAAAAACAGTCCAATTGACAACCTCCTCCTTTTATATATCTACAAAAAATAAACACAGAAGGATATATAAAAAATAAACATAGAAGGATTAGTATTACATATTATTTCACAAAAAAAATTTTTTTTTGTTTTACCTAATATATTTTAGTTTTAATTTGTTTTCCGCATATAGCAATATAGAACCTAGTGTCAATCCCTCCGTTTCCCACTTTCCGCCAAATTTTGGAAGGTATGAGGATATGAAAATAATTAATTTCACCGAGTGGGAATCGAATTTTATTGCATTTGCATTCATACGCTGAGCTGCAGCGCCATAATGGCCTCAAATAATGTTTTATATGAATTTTATCATTCTAAAGAAAATTTATAGTCTTATGTCGCATATTTATTAATTGAGTTCCGCCATTCAACACGCAATGCTTCAAAAATAAAAATAAAAATGTGGAACGGAGTGTCTTAACACTAGATTCCCTCTGCCTAACCTCCTCTATCCTGCGTGAAACTGATTTATGTCGCTTATTTGCTGAATTATGAACTATGAACAGTAAAAGAACAAATACGAAATTTAATTTTACTTTACTCTCTCCGTATAAAAAATATATATCTATTATAATAAAAAAAAAACGAAGAAACAAAACCAAAAATGTTATTTTACAAAACCGAATCTGAAAACTGGTGATAAATAAAATATAACAAATTAACTTCACCTTGTATAAGAGGTCAAGGAGAACTTTTACTTTTAACAATTATTAGAACGTATTCATTAAGACGTTTCAGCCTTGGGGACTTGCTTCTCTATAGTGCTTAACTACAATACCAGCTTTTCAGGTGTGAAACGTAGACCTGAATAATATAATTTTTTTATGATTTTATTTTACACTCACTACGATATGTTCTGAAAAGAGTGTTTTTATGTTTAGAAACTCTTGAATTGGTGTATGGTAGGAAGGTTGCGTTGTAGTTTTACTTAATTCGACGGTTGTGAGTTTGATTTCCTTGAAATGTATTAGGGGCCACTACGTGGCGCAGAGGCGCAAAGTGTGACTGTAAAATCGAATGGTTGTGGGTTCGATCCCCACTCGAGAAAGTTAAATATTTATTTACCTCAAGAACTCGGCGGAAAAAGTCGGGAAGAGAGTGTCTTAACACTAGGTTTTCCATCCCTACCCTGCTGTGTACGGGATACAGCGTGAACCTGATAATAAAAGTATTATGGTCATTTCTTTGCTCTGGTAAACAAGACAAAGCGCGGCGTTGTGTTTCGCCCCTCAACTAGCATTGTCTCCGAAATTGCAACACTTGGGAAATTGAGTTTCTTATCACCCTTTTTATTAGGTTTCCTGTCTTGTTTCTTTCCCTTTTATAATGAGTGAGAAGAATTATTTTACAAATCACACAAAAAAAAATATACTTAAGTATTGATAATATTTCCTATTGCTTTTGACGATTTAAATTGGCTGTATCTATTAAATATAAATAAAAGCCTTCATAAAATCAAAAGGCAAAGGTTTTTTTTAGCTATTGTGTATTGAATGGCGGAACTCAACGCCGCATTTCTATCTCCACACCAGAGCGAAGAACCCCCCTGCGCCACGACTGATTGGCTGGTCTCCAGTTCCTTAAATTCGTTAAAATCATATGATAACTTGAGAAATATCATTGTTACTTTTTAATGAATATTAATGATACTTTCAAACGTTGCCATTCGACAATCATTTACCAAATAAATATCATTATTATCAGATCCAATGTCATATAAATATTATAAAAAAAAATCAACTTCACGTTGTATCCCGCACACAGCAGGGTAGGCAGAGGGCAGATGTTACTCACTTTTCTCCGAGTTCTGGAGGCATTGCGTGTTGAGTGACGGAACTCAACGCCGCGCTTTTGCCTCGACACCAGAGCGAAGAAATGAGAATATAAATGTAAATAAATATTTAATTTCCTCGAGTGGGGATCGAACCCACAACCAGTCGGTTTTACAATCACACCTCGTGCCGCTGCGCCACGACTGGCTATATAAATGTTATCATTGTCATTATATTCCAACAGACTAAAACTTTTTAAATATATATTAAAAAAAACGATTTTTTTTAATTTAACATAATAGCCCCTAAAAAATAAGCTAATGAGTCAAATTCATTTAACTTTGATGATATCGATTCTCTCATTAATTATTATTATAGTTGGAACGTGGAGTAATGGAGTTTGATAGCTAACGGTTAGCACCGGAAATGATTTTTTTTAATATCTATTCCTTGGTTCTAATATTATTATGCATCCCATTTTGTACGCAACATTGAGCTTTATAAAAAAAAACTAGTTCGAAAGAGTGGAGTAAATGAAGGAACTGTATGGGACAAGTTGTGTAAGAAAGCGTTTTATATTGTTTTTTTTTATATATATAAAATTGATTGTAATAATAATTAATTTATCAAGAACTGTATCTTGCAAATAGGAGGGACGGTAGAGGGAACTTGGGAACCTATTGTTAAGATACTCCGTTTCCATTAAAACACATCTGTTCCCCACTTTCCGCTGAAATTTGGGAGAATAGCGTATTGAGTGGTGTTACCAGAGTGAGGAAACGAAGATATTCAATATTTCATTTCACTGAGAGGGAGTCGAACCCTCAACCGTTGCGTTAACTGCTTGTGCCTTTCTCAGTTAATATAAACTTTTTAGAATAATATAAATAAGTTTATGTAAATAATAATATTTACATCAATGTGTAGATATGTTGTTATATTTATATATTAATAACTCTCTTTGCTGTTTATTTCATTTGAAAAAATAAAATAAAATGAAAATAATTAGACATTAATTAAACAAGCCAGTCGTGGCACAGGGGCACAAAGTGTGACTGTAAAATCGACTGGCACTCGAAGAGATGAAATATTTATTTACATTTATATTTTCATTTGGTCGCTCTGGTGTCGAGGCTAAGCGGGGCGTTGAGTTCTGCCGCTTAACACGCAACGTGAGGAACGGAGTGTCTTAACACTAGATTCTCTCTGCCTACTCTGCTGTGTGCGGGATACAGCGTGAAGTTGATTTGATTTAATTTAATTTTTATTAATTAAACAGGCAAAATATACTTTTCTGGACCATACATAAAAAGATCCGAATTTGAACATTTCACGCGTCCTGTCCGCCACGCGTGTCCGACTCCACCGACAGGAAGTACTTGGAATCCTTTATTCTGTTAAGAAGCTAGATGTTCGTGCTTTTTATTAGTTTATGATTCAAAATTGTTATTCTGTAATCAGCTGCACGCTGTATCCCGCACACAGCAGGGTAGGCAGAGGGAACCTAGTGTTAATACACTCCGTTCCCCACTTTCTGCCGAATTCTGGAAGCATTGCGTGTTGAGTGGCAGAACTCAACGCCGCGCTTAACCTCGACACCAGAGCGAAGAAATGGAAATATAAATTTAAGTAAATATTTCATCTCATCGAGTGGGGATCGAACCCACAACCAGTCGGTTTCACAGTAACACTTCGTGCCGCTGCGCCACGACTGATATTATAAAGTTAGTTATATTATTATACAATAATGATTAGCGTCACGAATGTGGAAATTCTCTTTAGAATCAGAAATGTATATTATTAAAATATATTTTTTTTTGTATTAGTTTGTATTTATATTGGGGTTATGTCCTTGGTCTGTTTTAATTCATAGATTTTGATAAGTAATGGTTCCACTCTGTAACGTTCACTTTTGGTATAATATATATTGATTGTATAAATTTTACTATTTCATTTATATCGAGAGACTTTTTAGGGCCATGAAGTGTTACTGTAAAATCGACTGGTTGTGGGTTTGATCTCCACTCGAATTTCATTTCTTCGCTCTTGTGTCGAAGCAAAGCGCCGTGTTGAGTTCCGAGACTCAACACGCAATGTCTTCAGAATTTGGCGGAAAGTGGAAAACGGAGTATCTTAACACTAGGTTCCCTCTGCCTACCCTGCTGTGTATGAGATACAGCGTGAAGCTGAAGATTTATAACGAACGTAAAAATTTTATCATCTAAGTTAGGTATTTTAAGATCAATCTAAAAATATCTACTAAAACACAACATATCCACTATTATGTTCTTGTTCAAAAACGAGAGAAGAAGAAAGAGAAAAGAAGAAGAGATAAAAGTTATATAATATATTTTTAGTATACTTAGATTTTCTCGTTCAGTACCATGTAGCAACGTAGGCTGAGATAATTTAGACAGTCCGATCTCCACTTTTAACCTAAATTTGAGACATTGCATGGTGAAAACGAAACCCAACACTCTATTCATCATGCCAGAGCGTTAAACAAAAATAATTTATTTCCCCAAGAGCATTTACATTTACAGGAACCTAGAAGTAACACTCCGATTTAGTTACGACACTTCCATTCTAGACTTCCCACTGAAATCTCGAAGCATTGCGTGTTGAGTGGGGAAACTTACCTAGCTACCAGAGCGAAGAAATGAAAATGTTATATATTTCATTCCCCCGAGTGTGAATCGAACCTACACTCATCTCGCTCCCAGTCGAACACTTGGACCCTAGCGCCAAGACGATAGTAATATATAGGTACGTACAATACATTATGAAATTTAGTTAAATTTGAGACCGGTCGTGGCGCAGCGGCACGAGGTGTGACTGTAAAATCGACTGGTTGTGGGTTCGATTCCCACTCGAGGAGATGAAATATTTACTTAAATTTATATTTCCATTTCTTCGCTCTGGTATCGAGGCTAAACGCGGCGTTGAGTTCTGCCACTCAACACGCAATGCCTCCAGAAATCGGCAGAAAGTGGGGAACGGGAGTGTCTTAACACTGGATTCCCTCTGCCTACCCTGCTGTGTGCGGGATACAGCGTGAAGCTGATTTATTTATTTATTTATTTTATTTATTTTGCAGGTTATAGCAGTTGATGTGCATTAAGATTTACATAAACAAACATTTTCTCACAGTTAGATCATGTGAAAATGCATTATCTTGATCCAAAACGAAATTTAGAACGCAATCCACCATGTACACAGTAAATTTACAATGTATTGTGTTTTTTTCATTTTATCACATTTACATTTTAATGCTCTATAAAACGATTTCCTTTGTAAGTAAATTACGTCTTATAACTTATTTTGTTGTGGTTATAAAAATATGTTTAATTACTAACGAACTCAGCGCGACTTCGCCCGCTTCAACTTATTGTTATGTTAAGGCCAAGTTATATCAAAATCTTTAGATACATTGTAGCCTATGTGCTATTTTGATGTATAAGCTATATTATTGTAAAGTTTCATCGAAATCGGTTTAGTAGTTTTTGCGTGAAAGTGGAACAAACATGCATCCTCACAAGCTTTCGCATTTATATATAATATTAGTAAGATATTAGGTTAGAAGGTTTTTTTAAATGTAGCCTTAGAGTTTGAAACTACATTTTAATTAAAATAATATATGTTTCAATTTAAATAATATTTTTTACAAAGAAACTCTTAGAGCACTTGATAAACTAAATTCTATATAGCGCTATAGAAAGTGCTCGGAGCTATATATCATATGAGCCTAAAATCGAATGGCTTACTAATGTAATGATTTTATATGAATTAGTTTTAATACTCGCAATAATTTATTATAAAAATGTAAATCAACCTATTTGTTGCATAAAAAGATGTTTTAAAGAAATAATATAGAACTGTCACGAGAGAACATGAATAAAAATGACGCTTTATGTAGTCGGTAAATTATAATATAGCTGTTTTGCATTACAACAAAACAGTTATTATGTGTATGAAGAAACACACAGCGTTGATTGAAGAAGCAGTCTCTTAATTTCGCCTATTTGCATATATAAATGGTTGACTTACCAAATAATCCTCGAAATACTTTCCTCTATCACTTCTGCAGTGACGTACGTCATCTATTCTCTGTGGCGACGTGCTGTCATCTGTCACTCATAGCGTCTTATAATTTTGCCGCGATCGGATGAAAAATTTATAAATAACAAAATTTTTCTCGAAAATCATTAATCATTTAGATTAATTTTGTGTTAAATATTTTTATATAAAGGAGTTTAGTTTATATTTGTGTTGTGTCTCGCAAAATGAGTGTATATATTTCAGAAGTACAGGAAA